>DWEE01003641.1:0-10331 GCA_018245755.1 Parelbella macleannani
GTATTTAGGATTATTAGTATGTAGTCACGCCTAGGCTTTTATTGGGTAGGAAAAGCGTACCGAGTATCTAATATGTCTATTCATGCACACATGGCGTGCTTCTTACTCATTTTTCCTACACGCACGTCAGTTTCAGAGATTTCTGACTCTTCCATCGGGCACTATCAGACTTATTTCGTCAAGACAGGTAAATCATTGATGTAGGGCTACTATTGAATACGAAACACGTAGGCCACATAAACATTTACCATTTCATTTCAACAAAAAGAGTAAAAGTATTTTAGTCGTATATTTTTTTGAATGAGCGATTCCCGTAATGAAGCGAGAGATGACTTCCGGTGACGAAACCGTAACGCCTGTAACGACCGTCCCCTTTGACTTTGACCTCCTTGTTAGGTTTTAACTTGACAACAGGAAATTGGACCAATTACTGCTTGATCATGACAATTCAATTTCAAGCTTCAACTAAAACGATATGCGGCACGTCACTGATTTAATTCAACAGAAAATGGTTGAAGTTGGTATTTGAAATTCTAAATCTAAAATTATGCAAGGAACATTAACAACGATAGAATAGATAATATGTACAATTTGCGCATAGTTTTAACTCGTATAAAATGAGAACATCGGGAACAGATTTTTATGATATTTATGAAAAAGTAATGGGATAATAATAGTTATCATATGTTTAATATTTTTTGCGCACGTCTTTGTTATAAGTATTATACTTCCTTCTAACGTAAACGCAACATGTAGTCTGCGAAGGAATAGGCAGAAGAGTGTAGTACATTCAAACATTTCACCAGTTAAGTTTACGTCCCACAGTCGAATAGGTAGTACGCCTATTGCCATACACTGGCACAGACCCAGACTCCGAGTCACAAAAATTTCCAAGTCAGAAAAACTCAATAGTAACAGACCCGGGTTGATTCCAGGACCTCTCGATCATCAGTCGCGCATGCAACCACGCTATGCCAATTGACATTCTCTACAAGTTATATGATATAATAGAATATATTGACATCATGAGCGCATACATACAGCAGTCAGTCAGCCTACGCACAATCAACAAATATTATCTAAAACGAATCAATTCAGATGAATTGATATCTAGATAGGTATCAATAGTGAATCTGGGTGTAACAAAGAAATAAGAAATGGACGTATGAGTATGTACGCTCTACGACGAATATACATATGTACATATGTATATCCACCAATTCACACTAGAGCAGCGACCAACAGTACGCTTTAAGTCTCCACTTTACAGAAACACAGCAGAGCTCAGACCACCAAGTTGCACCGACAACGGTGCTAATAGGAAGTAAAGTTTATAACTTATACTTATATCGTGCCGCTGGAGTAATAAACAACAACAGAAACAGAGGAACAGATAACATGATAACTACATAGCGTGACCCCTTCAAGGCGGATTTGGCACGATAAATGGTGAGCGCTGACGAAACGGACGCCAAAACTGTAGCACAGACTAGTCAGCAGAGGGTTCAAACGGAAACTGAGGAATACGAATAAGATTACCATTAAGATTAGGCACGACACGACATTACGCTTTATTCGTTTATTTGTTTATTTATTCGTCCACTCACTTGCTCACTCATTCACGCAATAGCTCATTCATTCATTCTTTTGTTGGTCTATTCATTTAACAGATGTTTATCAGCTATCTTGTATATTTAATAATTTGTAATATTCTGATTATAGATGAGATAATTTGTGTTTCAACACGACCCGAATCGCAAGTAACCTGTATTGTATTATAATGTAGCATTGTGACTAATCAATAATAAGGGGTAACTTGGTATTGTAATCGTTGTCGTCTACATAAGGCACTGTGCTCGTTTGTTCTGTATTATTCCACTATAAAGCTTGATTTAAATAAAAACACGTCTCCTTATAAGTTCACGTGACAGAAAGAGAGCATGTGTTTTTGTGCAATTTTCTATTAATACAATGTAAATAAATTGAAGACACAACAACATGAAGTTGCTCCCGAACAATGTATGCAGAAACGTAGAAGTTAGTACACATACAACAATGGCGTACTATGTCTATACACACAACTTCAATTACTTACACGTGTGTGTATACATAAATTTCCATAACAATATGTATATTCATGTTATTCTCTAGTCATATTGAACTCAACGCAGTGTTATTCACGTGATATAAGTGGACCTTCTGTCGCCTTCCTATTTCGTTGTTAAAGCCAAGACATAGGTACCTAGACTATAGCTCCTATGGGGAGCTATCAAGACAACGACGTTCATAAGATGAATTGTTCGACCTGAATGCAAATGGCGCAAGGGGTTTCGAGTATGATGGAACGGCAGCGCCCTACCAACTGACAGTTTTAATTATAGAGCCTTACACTGTGTCTACTCTACACAACTGTGTTGATATGAACACACACAATTTGTAAAAATAGCTACAATGCCATAATTTCTTCAGATATATTATGATATTTTGATCATTATATTTTTCTATTTAAGGTATAAAATACCTTTTTAAAAGTATACGTGGACAGCTGACAACCTTATAATAAATGCACAGTCATCGTTGCTTGGACGTTAAAGAATTGCAAAATAAATAAATAAATAAATAAACGTAACATCACGCCTGTTATCCCCGAAGGGGTAGGCAGAGGAATGTTTATTTTCTTTATAATTTCTTTTATTTTTTGAAATGAGAATTTGCTGCTATACACATATACCTACATATCTGCAACGCATCATTACAAAATCTAATATTAATTTCTAAAGCTAAATTCGATTACGGAACAAATATCTAAATCCCACTATACCATTACATGAACAATACAACATATAACATTTTATAAATTATCGACAGCTGCTCAACTCAAATGGACTTCCTCTTAGAATATGGCATAAGAGAGCACGGCATGCAATTTTCGTCTAGCGAGACCACAACGAAACATATTTCTTCACCGTAAAAGGAAAGATTTGAACTAAAATGTTCGCAACGTTCAGCTCGCCCGATTACACCTCGGGCGGTAGATTCGCCTATTCAGAAGCAGAAATGTCAATCATTACGCTTATTTGAATAAATCCCCGCACAATTTCCGTACAAGTTATTGCCGTGTTGTACCCACTGATGACTTACCGAACGAGTTCATTACATAACGTTTGTTCATCAAATAAATTAATGCTCTTATACAAAATAAAATAATACTGTAACTCATTGGTTAATCACATGAATTTGTTTTTCGATAACCTTCAGTGAAAATATTTCGTATTTAATATTATTATTTCACGTTATATAACATACGTTCCAACATTGTATAATATACTTAGAATTTTTCTAGAAACTAGTGACGTAGTTTGCGATAGTGAAGATACGACCTACGCTGGTCATAAAATTACTGTTCAAACCGTTAGACACTTAGATTTTTCATTATAGGACAATTTCATAAAAACATTATATCACACTGTATATGTAGGTACATACCTAACAACAAGGCCGTTGGAACCAATTTTCACCACAACATTGTATTGCCCCCGATACCACAAAACCCTGCAATACAATGTATTAATTCACCCTGTCAGTTGCGGAGGTAAGCCGCTAAATATATCGAGAGGGTCAGTTTCCAGTACATTCCAGTTAAATATCTGACAGGTATAGATCACTGGAACAACGGGACCCTCGAATATCGGAATTCCTGCAGACTAGCTCCTACAATACCCTGATTTAATCTGTCATGCTATCTCTCTTACACAACAGCGGTGACTGCGATTTATTTGCATCGAACGAACCGTCAATTTACACAGGCTGTGCAAATTCTAAGTTTGATCAAAAGCGTTATCATTGCTCAAAATAGAGCAAGTTTAAGAAAATGAACCAAAAATCTTATTTTATTAGATCATCATGCCAGATCCTCTAGGGGATAGACAGAAAGAATAAATTTATAAACATAAAAATTCATGTTCTTAATCTAACGGGTTATTTACAAATTACTTGAACGCTTTTATCACAATGTAATGGAAATGATAAAGTCAAATTTTATTAAGTCTATCCCTTTACTGTTCATTCAGTTCGAATTCCTACCGATTCACTGGACCTCTTGATTATCTATACGCACCTAAGGTATACAGGGTAGAGGTAATACTGATAGAGTACGTAAATTGGAAGGAAAATTCGAACATGCATGTGATTACTTCTCTATGTAGAGTGGGTCGCACGTGCGACAAGCCGATCATTCGCTACGATAAGGGAGCATGTTCTAGAATGTTAATAGAGTAAGTTTAATACTATTACATAATAATAAATACAGAGAGTCAAATATCTGCAATTTATTGTACCGTGATTGAAATATCCATACATCGCATTTGACAGAAGCCTGGAACGTTCTCAAGTACATTTACTGGTGAAGATTGACTGAAATGCACAAGAAGTAAGAAGCAAATACAAATGCTTTGAACAAAATCTAAAATCTGTTATCCAACTATAAAAATCAATATGAAATTAACATATAACGTTATTGTAATAAAATAGGATAGGTACAGCCTTAATATTAATAATACATAGTCATATCTAAGGTAATGGACAAATCACAATGTAATCAATGAAATCTCTTAAATCATTCCCAAGAAAAGTACGTATTAAGCCACTATATCATAATACAAAAACCCGAAACAGTTCCGAAACGACATATGCGTATGAAATTACGTTGGAACTTTGAATGGCACGTAATAAACTCGTAATGGAATAATAACGTGTATCGATACACCGCAAAAATATTCTGAACGAGAATAAAATAACGCATTAGGGATCGACGGACTGACGGAAACACGTTTTCAATATCTTCTGTATGTTCCTATGTGTAGCGTTGGGTTCCTACCTATATATCAGCTCAAAATCGTCTTAAACGAAAATTATAAGACATTTAAAAATATTTGAAAGGTTTTAGTAACCTATTTGTTTCCTTGTCTCCGAGTAACTAGTACAGAAATATCATAATGTGTTAGTTTTAAGCCATACGTTAAATTTTAAACGTTAAATGCAAAAAAATATTATTGCGATATAAAAGCTGCTGTTGGACTTTATATCCTAGCTTTAGAATATACTATATCGTTTCATTGTTGATAAATAGGGTCAGTCCCTTATGATATTTTAACTGACGACTGTGAAAAAGGCTTGGGAATCTGTTCGGAATTCGAATTTAAACAGAGGCCTCACAGGCCTTTACGACTGAGCTTCTCAGCTATATTGAAATAAAGCAATTTAAATATTTCGAAATCTACAAGTCGAGGCTCTTTCCGCCGGAATAGAATATATATATTTGATTAGGCCTTCCTCGAATACCTTTTCCCGGGATTTTTGTTGCCTTTTCGTTACATAGGCATTTAGAAAAATGTAAAACAATAATACTGGCCTCTTATTAAGACACTTTTTTATATTAGGTCAATTACATCTTAAATACTAGTCATATTTACTAAAACATCTCTAAAGATTATTCAGGTACATTGAAAAAGATACTAATTGCTTTCCCTTGTAAGCCATGAGCTATATACTCGTAAATCTCCAATTTCTGAATTCCTCTATGGCACCAAGTAAGGGTATTTCGTTTTTTTGCTATTCCGTGATTACACGCGATACGTTCGTGCTGTTATTTTTACTGTTATTGCTCGAATGTTCCGTACGCACGGATATTATGCTGAACAGTATCTGATAGACTATTTTATCTCTTACAGATTTTGATTGCTATAGGAATTTTGATGATTTGTTTCTTATAATAGCGATTTCCTATGACTTCGTCCCGATTGGCTATAATAATGTTCTCTACCTGGAAGAGGAATTGACCAAACTTAAGCCAGCCAATCGACGCGATCTAGTCGCCCAGAGGTTGACAAATCGCAGCTATATCTTCCCTATAACGATCTTCTTATCTCATTTCAAACCTTTCTTTGTCTATTCAGTTTCAATTACTTTGCTTGTTGTTTATAATACAATTCTATAGTGTGGTATTATCTATCTATATGACGATTTTAAGGAAAAAAATATCAGCAAGTGTTAAGATTATTAATGTATGCTTAATGTAAGGTCAAAGGTTATATCACGCTTGTAACCATTGAACTGGTAGGCAGAAGAGTGTTGTACACTCCCACATTTCACGTTTACGTTCGAACATAGTGAGCTCTTTACCATACCTCGGACACAGACCCAAAGATAGAGAATTCAAAATGCCTATTATATCATCTTTTACACTAACTGATCTTATAAGTTTTCGAAAATTTTCGAAATACCTATTAATTCGTTATTACAAATTAAAAAACATTTAAGAACTACAGCAAATATATTGATTTAATACATAGTATGTTGAAATCGGTAAATGTAAATTCTATCCATCTCTTATGAGTATATTTATACCTATAATATGTTAGACATACAAATCTGGCATTCACATCTAGGGCATCTATTATCTAACCGCTCAGCATTTAATGAGCGTACTTGTGCAATTGACCTCCAATAGCTGACTTCATTTTACTTATCTATCGCAAGTTTTCATGTAAAAATACTTTACGAGTATTAATCTATCAAATTAGCTAACTGGTCAAAGTTACTCGTTTCTTAGCGTAGAGTTTCATGTTGTCCATGTAGATTTATCCATGTAGCTAAAACGTATTCTCTCACATGTGTGTTTACACTGACCATTTCCGTTGTTAGTTTCTTAAAGAAAATTATGAGCAGCTTCTTGTTATATTGTAGGTCATTAGTATTGCTTCATTTCCGGTATGAATCATGTTGACTAATTTATCAGGAAAACTAATTATTTGAGTATGCATATTCACTTTATTAGAATAGGCAATTATCAAGAATAAGAAACGTAGTTGAATGACATAATTAACAAGTCAATACTTTCATGTTACACTTCTTTAATTATGTTGAAAATTAAATGTTAATTGTCCTTTATGGCCTTGCCCTTAATTAACGTAGGGCAGGAATAAGCTAACTTTTTGCGCCCAGCTTCCACTAAAATTTTATTAGTATCGAGTTAATAAATGCACTGAGTCAAGCCGGTAAATATATAATCATGTGTATAAATATTAACGAAACATTTAATAGTAAAATACAAGTTTTGCGCCTATTATTTCTATACTATACTAATTTTAGTGGTAACTACAACAATTACTTTCTCAACTAGCGTGCTATATGCTAGGCTGCATCTCCCTGTCTATCAGAAATAAATTGAATGCAAAAAAAAATACTGCAGAAATAAATTAAAAAACAACTGGCTCGTTGGTCCAATTGTTAATGAACCTGGCTGCTGAGCCGCGATTTTGACTCCCACCCAAATCAAATGTTTGTATGATGAGTGCAAGTATTTGTGCTGTCTGGGTGTGTAAAACATTGATTACTGTGTGCGATATTTAAATGTATTTTATTTACTATATTTATTTACCTTAAAACTTATATTATAATTTGAATTTTAAACAAAATCAATGTTATGGGGTAAATACATTTTTCATCAAAGAAATATCAACGAGAAGCTTTTCCCATAGCTCTTGAAATGTGGGCCGCAATATTACTACGTTTTATGACGCGTGTATAAAAAATACTTTGTCTATAGCTAACATTATACTTGTATATATGCTAAGCCATGGTTATTACCACCGTTCATACACCATCGCCTTTCATCGCTTTTATGCAAAAAAATTCTAAGCTTTTTGATATTCCATGTGAATGTGGAGTTGGTCCACAATGTCTTACTCACTTAACAGTTGTCTTAACGATACTATTAAAACAAATTAATTAAAGAAGCTCTGAAAGAATAGTTTTTTAATCTTGTAGTTCCTACGCTGGGGCTAAATTATCTATTTTATATTATATTAAGCAAACCAAAACAAAGTCAGTAATGACTAGAAAATCAAGTGTTTAATAATAGAGCAATATAAACTACGTACCTATATTCCTACTAGATCGCAGTTGCATCGTTAAGGCCTTAACTTTCAAACAAGATGCTTGCAATATATTCCGAAACTAATAATAAAATCATTCCTTTAGATCTACATTTCACTTTTTGTACGAATCTCGTCACTAAGTAAACATATCAGGTGAGTAATATTTCAGTTCATGCGTTCGTTTATATTGGTTTACCAAATGATAAACATCGTGCTTACTTTGAATTTTGATTCTTACATGAAATATACGTAATAATATTCTAGAAACTTCGCTTAATACCTAGTGTAAGCAAATTAAAATAGTTATCACTTCAAAACTTTAACCATATAACATTTCAAACAAGAAGTTTGTATTCGTTTGTAAATATAAAAAGTTCGTGTATAAAAGTTCTCATTAAATTCAACAAACTAGAAATTCAATTTTTTTAACAAATGTCAAAGAAAATCGAAAGTAAATATTTTGTATGCCGAACTTTTTCAATTGTTCTTGCGGTCGACTTTGTTTTGTGTTCCTACATATTTTATTATGTTAGGTTAACATGGACTAAAATATGCCTACTTCTCATACAAGTATTGTAGAGATATCCGACCTTCGAATTGAGGAAATATGGCAATATGTAATGCATTTAAATTTCCTATACTTGCCTGTTATTAACAGAGTGGTTAATTTACTCGTATATTGTGAAGTTTTGACACTACCCGTAGAACCCTAACCCGAGTGCTAAATTAAAATGACGTCCAACGGGCGAAGGTTTACGTTAGTTATTGATAATGTATATATAGTTTAGGCAATTGAGGCTTTAAAGGAGCTTAACAGAAGACCGTATATTTGTATATGGAGGAAGTAACGAACGCGCTACAGCTGTCACATGAACCTCATAGCGTCCACGAAAATATGCAGTAGATTCTCAAACCGGACTATAGGAATTACTGTCATTCATGTCAGGATATTAGTGTCCGTTAATTTACTTAACGTATTTTCAATATTAGTACCTACTGTTTGTTAATAGAATTCTTAATACATAAGTCCAATGAGAGCTAGTGCAATTAGTATTCGTTCTATTTGAACTTGATGAAGGTGATATTACGTACATGTACATTTACTGCGATTGTCGAATGGTTGGAAGCGTGACTGCTGATCGAAAGGTCCTGGGTTAGCGTTCTGGGTCGGGTACTAATGCGCTATTCTACGTTGAAATTCAATAGTGGTTCCAAGTCTGGATTTGTGTGCGGTTCATTACAATAGGTTCACTCTCTTATTTCATAATGGACGTAACGTAACTCCTGAAACGTGGGAGTGTACTGAACTCTTCTGTCTAGTGTTTAGAGGCATGATGTTAAGTCTTTATGTATTTTAAAATGTAATGTAATGTAATGTCGGAATGTTCAACGTATATATAGCGTTTACGATTTACCAGAACACGTTCCTAGTACAAATTATGTTCATCATAATTCAAGCTTTTAATATATTGGTTCTTATTCAAAAGTAAATCCTTTTAGGATTTTCGAGTAATTAAAATACCAATGAGTATACATAGAACATAAGTACTCAGCGTAAGTGAAATGTGGTCTAGACTTATAGTAATTTGATGTAACGTTTGAACGAAGTTATCTCAGAAGTGAGATATACTTATACTCGACTGGTGTGCGAGAGAGACAGCGAACGGCGTTTGTCGAATTCGGCGGTACCAGGCGGTATTATTTTTGATGCTGCAAAATTATTTAATACTAATTGCTATTTTAATTCAGATAGAAACAAAATAGATCGAAATATTAAGTCAGCATAACCTAATGTATTGGAGCTTGGTAAACCCGAAGTAAATAATTTAATTGCAATATTATCTAACATAACATGTAATGTAATGTAATGTAACATAATACTGCTAAGCCAAGTAAAACATAAAAATCTTGATTTTTAGGTATTACTTGGCTTTTCGTACTACATATTACAACATAGACAACAATTAGCCACGAACGTAATGAAATTAATTACTATTTTGATGTAAACAAATGAAACAAAAAACATATTTTTTTATGAAATATCAAAATATACGGGAAACATTATGCAAATGTTATTAACTCATTAAACATTTCAAACAGCTGATCGATGCACGTGTCATTATTTGTTTACTGAGCACCATTTATCAATATGCGTCGAACGAATGACGTGTCATGAGTGACGCGGGACATAATTTCGCGTTGTCGCTTCGACGGCTAGCTATCTTTACAAAATAAACTGGTACCGTAACAAAAATTATGAAAGATAAATTGCACTAGCCGCTTGTACGGTATCTATTGAACAATTATAATCGACCCATTGTCATTCCACTGTTGGAATATGGGTCTCCTCTCATATTGACAGGGTTAAGGCCATAGTCTGCCACGCTGGCCAAG
>DWEE01003642.1:0-10330 GCA_018245755.1 Parelbella macleannani
ATAAAGCTTTAAATGTGTCAAATTCGTACATTTGGGGCCTAAAGAATGTTTTGTTATTTAGATAACCGGAGAAAATATCGCTGAAGAGGCAAAAGCTTGGCGCGTTCTAAATTAGGTCAAACAAATCAGACGCCAATGCTCCCAACTGCAGTGACATTCGCAGTAACAACTCCGGGCGACACTCGCAAATGAGAAATCTCAACATTTACCTTCTCCGCCCTGAAGCATAATTTGGGAAAAAATCTAAATCGTTTCACAAAATTGCGAAACGCCTTTGAAACATCAGTCCCCAGGACCGTTTGCTTTATCCACCTTGTTTTAGTGAAAGACGACATTCCTTTAATTTCTCGGCTACGCTATTGAGTTGTCCTATCATGGAATTATAAAAGATTGGCAATAGTTACACAATGTTTGAAATTTAATTAACTTTGACGAATGTTATGATATATTTTGGAATTAAAAATATTATAAGACATAAAAATCAAAACTAGCAAGTTTAACTGCTAAAAAAATCCTTCATGAAAATGCAGGAGGATTAAAATACATGTCACTATGCTTTTTAGTTGGGTCAACTAAATTTTACAGGAAAACATAAAACTGATTTCTAATTAAAAGTAATGTCAGTTTTTGTAATCACTTTAGCTTAAGTAATTTTTATATTTTATTGTAGAATTGAGCTGACCAAATTACAAAGCATAGCTTCTGCAGATTCCTGGATATTCATGATTTGTCTTCTTGTGCCCGTCTGCAAGTAATATTATAATTGACGAGTTCCCTTGTCTACACGCAAACAGTTGCCTTAGTATTCGACGTTGTCATTTAAATTTGTGCCTCGCTCCCATCGTTGCCCGGTAACGGAAACCCGTTAAACTGGAAATTGTTACAGCCAGTGTCGATTTACATTGCCTCATCTAACTATACAAATCTATCCGATTGTTTGTCAAAATACTAGTCTCTTCCAAAATAGAATAATTTAGCATTTGTTATAAAAAAGGACCTTTGTAAAATATTAATTTAAATCATTAGACAGTTGAAGTTTCTTAAATTGATATTGTTGGAGATTCGGCAATAATATTACAGCAAAACTGTTATAAGAAGTTTAGATATTCTGGTCTAAACTTTCACTTCCAGGAATTTATTGTGTATTTTGTACAGCATTGTCGTTGTAAGATAATTCTTATAAAATTTATTTTCTGTAAAAGGTATTCATTGTGTGAATTTATTCTCATTAACATTATTTGTCACAAATATTTGAAGAGTACTTACTATTTGTTATACCAGGGACAAAAGAATTATACCACATTTGTAAATTCTTAAGAATTGAAAGGTGGTGATAGATTAGTTAGCACCGAAATAACAATTATAATATGCTACATTTTTATTTGTTTGTATGTATGTTCATGTCCAGCTCATAATCCGATATTGATTGGATTGTTTCGTTCAACTTCTGCTTTTATTTTTTTAAGCGAATTAAAATCACTCAGTTATGGGTCGGGTTGTTTTTTGATTTTTGTAATATACCAATTAAAATTTGAGTGTCAGAACGACTCCACTTTCAGTGGGAGTGGATTATTAAGAAAATATGTCTTAAGCTATGGATAATAGGATTCGACAAAAATTTTATATAACTTTGTTTAACTTTAGTTTAGCTTTCTCAAATTTAGAGCTTGTACTGATCAGTCATATTAAGACACTAGATTTTTCTATCTCGGTGTTCAGAAAATCATTTACTTGAAATGATTAACATTTAAAAGAATTGCTGGAGGTAGTTCTGCAATTATCTATCGTAAATTTATGTTGTGTTTGTACAGTCGGTGAAAGCGACAATTGGGATCTAACGTGTATGTTATCTTGATGTTATTTATTTAATATTTATACGAAAAAGCTATATATTTAATAACGAGTGATTGAATACTCAGCCTCTATCTTCTTCAACTTAATCTATGAATTTAAAATATAGTTAATAGCACACAATGTACAAAAATAGTCGGATTCTTTAGTTATGGTTAAGATGAAGAAGGCCGAATTTAATATTTAATGTAACATTAGATATCGGAAACTGTCGATCTCTCAAAAATTTACACCTCAGTCACGTGTTGGCTTCCGCTAATCAATGGGCCTGAGTCAGCTTCAAAAATCAGGAGTGTTTGATTTGTGGGCGTTTTGCGGTGGAATTGAAATTCCCCGCGCAAACTTCGCAAGTATTCGGCATGCGGGCAGCGCAAATAAAGTGCGGAGTTTACAGTAAGCGCTGCCGTTGGTCTGCGTTCTGCGATTTTATTTCGGCTTCTATTCTTATGAACCGCATTTTGTGAATATTAATGGGTTTAAGTTCTTTCAGAGTTCCGCATTCCGAATATGGAACAGATTGTCAATCTAGCTCAGATATTGCAGCTAGTTTTATCATTAATTCCTGCAATAGCCCTTGAGAATATGGATACGTTTTCATTGTTACATTGAAATTCAGCAAAATTACGTTATCATCTGGTCGTTAGTTAAATTCCTATTTATTTATTTACTCTCTATATTTTTAAGTTCACAAATGGCTGTAGCGTTTTCTTGAAATCAACAAAGTTGTGTCCGAGTATCCGAGATTACTATGTGGTCTAAATGGAAATTCTCAATGCACCCTTTCCGCTTCCGAGCATGCAATGGCACTTCGGCCAAGTATGTGGGGTAAGACAAATAAAATCCCAAGTTTACAACTACAAGCGCTATTCGCTTTGCACGAGATTCTGGCGAGATTAAGATACTCTCGAGAGTTGGATATTTTCATTCACCAACGACCATTTCGCTACAACGGTTGCCGTTCAAAAACTGATAAGGTTCTGGTTCGAATCCCTTTGAATCACCAACGAATTTAGTTCATTTTGTGACTGATGTTTGCCACAATTGGATTTAAAATTTTGTAAAATTAATTAAACTATAAGTGGCCCAGCAGCGATCGAAATTCGATCGTAAAACATAAAGAAATCTGAGTGTTGTCTAGGTTCTAATATCAAAGACTACGCTTATAGAAATCTTTCTTCTGTGCTACTTATTGACAACAATTATATTATTGACAATAGGAACGTAAATAATAAATGGTTAATTTAATTCAATTTATGGTATTTGTAAGACGTATTACACATACATTAAGTATTAAAGACGAGACGTATGAAAGAATAGGTATATGTTTGACATTTTGTTACATTACTGTCGAATAATATTAATCAATTGTCAGATTATAATCACACACATGAGAGGATAAGTTCCAAATTTTTTATTCTATAATAATTTTATGCTAAGAAAAATCAACATTTATGAAATTTTACATGTTTAATAAGACAACAATGGCCCTTATTTTATACTGTAGTGTTTTATTTATATACATATCTTAAAGTTTGTTTGATACACATTGGCTAATATTGGTTAGTTTTTGGTAGATATATTTATTCTTTCCCGAAAACGCTGTAATAAAAATAGTGTTCCAATGTATATATTACTTTACATAGCGCGATATACGTACATAGCTCTACTTTTTATAAACTATAAATTTCATACGCCTCCGTCCGCGCAATTTTCGTAAAAGGTGCAAAGTTTTTGCTTCACGTAAGTATTAATATGTAGAATGTACTTTAGTAAAAATAGATTTATAAATTATAACTCAAACAAGACATAGATATGTATAACTAATGACTTCGAATTACTCGTTTACTTAAATGTGTTCTAGTCAGCGGGACAATATACAAGATTTAATGAAAAAAAATTTTAAGTAGAGGTTGCGTTTGTACATATAAATAAGGATCACAGGGGGTCCTCGTCATAGACGACCGTACCTAGCGATATAATACAAGATGTATTTTAGACGAAGGGGCGTACCAAAAATACATGTCGTAACCTAACAGTTTTATTATCTCCGATTCGGAATGAGCACGCCTTTACCACCACTTTGCCTAATATGTCGACCGTTCGGCGAAAATATCCTAATATCACGGCTCCGGCATCGTTGAGGCGTCGTAAGAAATGTGAAATCGCTATAAACCGCTAGGATTGTCCCAGTTGCGACGCTATACAGTCCAACGTCTTCCGCGTGTGGGGTTATATTGAGAACATCTGTTGCAGCAGCAGATCGTCACTGTATCAGGTATTTGCTTGTATTTCACTTGACAAATGTTCAATATTCGTTTGTTGTTAGATGCACATATTTGGTTTAAAATCGTACCATAAATAGGAAGTTTAATGGGTTTCTTGCACAGTTTATAATAATTGGTTCAATTCGAGTACTGAATAATTTTGCACCTATTCTATTACTTTCTATTGTCAGTTGTTATGTGATGCTATTTATTTTCTGTGCGCAAAGGTTGTGTTTCGGATTATTTGTCTATTTGCAAGACATCAAAATCCTATCCAGAAATCAGAGCTGCTATAGTGAGATATTGTATTAGTTTGGCTTGTTTGCTCCGGGCTTGCTACCGCACCGGAGAATCGCATTATGCAGTCACGACACGAACAGCAGGAGGTGTCGAGGGGTCCCTACATAATAGGACTGGAGGGGAGGGTATTGCTATGGTAAGGCAAGTTGATTTCATTCCGATCCGTTGTATTTATAATTCATTCGTTGGATACGTTCCATTTTTCTTACTGTTGTATTGACTTTGATACTTACATAATCCTGCTTATTACGGATTTATACACACAAGTCGAAGCGGTCTGGGAAAAGTTATATTATTCTTTATAATAAAAGTGTACATAGAAATCTCACTTATTATTATATAATTATGCGAGGTCCCATGTGTGGGACTGAGAGAGCAAACAGTGTTTGCTGAAGTTTTACACAATAACTTTCTCATCAACTCTAATCCACAATTTCTACAAATAAACTTTTGATTAAAGATAACCAAGCTGTAATCAAATGTCTATTTCAGATCGAATTGTAAACGTACCTATTTGTATATTACGGTATGTAATATGTTACTGAAATCTCATATTCAAGTCCAGGACAGAGCGATTCCCTTTCACACAGAATGAACCCTATTGATAACGATGCTCCGTCAACATATGCCATTGAACGTCTATGAATGGCACGCTACAGTTGGGAGATTTGCTTCATTCGTCTTTTGTCGATAATAAGAAAATTTTCCCAAACAATTTACTATGTATCTAAATATGCGTGTAATGCTGTTGGTGTGGAAATAAATAAATATATAAATGAACTTGATTAAACTTCATTTATTAAACTATTCTTAACATTGATTTAGTTTTACCTTTTAAGTTACAAACAGTTGTAGGAATGATTTATGTTAGGTACTCTATAATCCATCTGGCAGAACCTTCGCTCAGTCGGTTGTTGCAATCAAACAAATGCTCGCATTAGGGAGACACACATAATATTCCTTACTCCAATTTCCGATTCCCTATAGATCTTGTAACCACAATGAATGGGGCACATTACCAGCGTCAGTTGTGGGACAGAATGGAGCGTATGTTGCGGGACTCTCCGTCATGGTATTGAGATTAGGACAAATGAGATTTGGGTTAGTCAACATGTAATTTGTCATTATAACGATAAATTACATAATATTATCCTGTAATATTTATTGACGAATTAACATTATTATGATTATCGTGGCGAACTATCAGTTTATGTAGTAGTGTGATTCTTTTTGTAGTGTTGAGTAGTATGACTCAGCTTTGTTATAAGTTACTAGCTTTCCGCCCGCGGCTTTGCCCGCGTGGAATTTCCGTATTTCAACCCCTTCTAACCATTTTTCGCGATAAAATGTATCTCATGGCTTTTCCCAAGTTCAGTTCTATCTTCATAACGAATTTCATCAAAATCGGTTCAGTGGTTTAGGCGTGAAAGCGTAACAGACAGACAGACAGAGTTACTTTCGCATTTATATATTAGTATGGATTATTCAAAACCACAGGCTGTGGGTGTCTATGGAGTGGAGTGGCAAAGTATAAACATTTAAATTCAGTGTAACAACATCGAGCCCCGAAGTGGTGGGCAGAGGGGTGGTAGTACTCCTACATTTTATCAGTTATTTTATGCATCCCATCAAATAGACTATAAGTCTATTCCCACTTACCAGGGACAAATTGGAATTGTGAGAGATTACTAGAAATCTCAATTTAGAAATATTCCATAACGAGACAACTGGAAATTTTAAGTTAGAAATAACCCATAATACTCGTACTTTGTCAGACCTGTGGATCAAACCCAGGACCTCTTGCTTAAATTAAATCTAAAAATGTCTGATCCTACACTACGTACAGATGTCTCCGGGGTAGATAATATTTTCAAAGAATTAATTTATCTTAATACAAAAAAATGTAATAAAACATTCGTGTCAAAACAGGATTAACATTATTTTCGTGGAATTTACTGTAGCGATTTACTAATTGTTATAAGTATACAGCGGACAATCCGGATTTCGTTGGACGCCCGCCCGAAGGACGCGAGCCGCCTTCAGCCGTTGTAGCAGGAATTTAATTTACTCACAGTAAACAGCACCATTTGAGATTTCCAATGGCGAAGTAATCCGCTACGGCTCAAATTAAATATTGACGGTAAACAAAGTACACATAGCTCTTAGGAGAATATCTTAGAACGCCGGGATAATATATTTTTTTGAGCGAATTTTCGTTTTATCTTTTCTTATACTATAACGGGATATATTATAACAAAAGAGACAAAAACAAGTTTAGATGTCAAACATTCATAATAATATCCCTTATGTGCTTTTTAAATTGTCTTCCTCGGTTCGTATGTTATCACCGACCCTTTACAGTTTTATTGCTAATCGTGTGTTTCCTTAGATTATTGTATAACTATTTCAGATTGTAGTTGACATAATTATTTCTTTGTTATTTATACTGGTTTACATAAGAAGTACGCCCACGCCCTTGTCATTTTACATTACTTTTTACTGTTCTGACAAGTTAATTGAAAATGATGTGTTAAAATGATAAGCTCCTTTATAGTATTTCATATACATATAAATTGTATGAAGTTTTTCGAAGTAACACTTCCTAAATAGAGTGTCTAATTGATGCTGTTCTAACCGATTTTGGTACAGAATTTAAGACAAGTCAAGAAAGTAAGACAAGTCTTGTAGCGAAATATTTGTATATTTTGTTTTGTGAATTTGTTCTTGTAGTAAAATATTTGATGTTTATCGAGTGGTTGCAAGCGCGACTGCTCATAGGGACGTCCTGGGTTCAAATCCCGAGTGAGGTACTATGAAATAATGACTAACTCACATTTTCTAGTAGTGGTTTCGAGTTGGATCTGTGCCCGGCATATGGCAACAAGCTCACACCTACATATTCCATTGTGGTACGTAAACGTAACTGATGAAACGTGGGAGTGTTGTACGCTTCCCTATTTATCCCTTCTGGGATTACAGGCGTGGTGTTAGGTCTTTGTATTTAGATAAAAATGAAGCTTTTGAACTGTGCTGAAATATTAATGACGAAATATATAATTATAGTGAAATTTATATGTAAAAATATAATATACTATACATGTAGTTTACATAGGCATATTCATATGTAGACTGCCATGTGAGAAGGTAAAAGCAGCAACTGACAATATTTACGTTAACACTTTTTGACAATATACGTATATTTTTATATAAATAAATAGTAATCATAGGTATTGTTCAATATAAACTAAGAATTGCGAAACTGATTAACAAGCGTAATATAACGTATTCTAATAATCACGTTTTATTGAAGGGGCCTCAAATTAAATGTAAACAGAGCCGCCTCGCAAGCTGAAGTTCAACGAGATGATAATAATGTAGGGAACATTTGAACGTCCATAGTTCCCGCAATTACTCGTAATACCTGAACTGTAGCGCACTTAACGCCGTAACCGATGATAGTAGATGGCTCTTGACCGCGTCGTTCTCTTGATGAATGTACTTCCCAAAACCAGCACGTTTACGGTAAAGTTTCGGAACGCCGTGCAATTGGTGCAGCGGAACTAGTACATCTCCCTGTGGAATGCCGAATACCTCTAGAATAATGTTTGTACATTTTTTCAACCATCGGCCCACCTTATGTGCACGATTTTAAACTTTAAAAAGTTATTTATTTAATATGTTATCGTCCTACTTTTACGGCTCTCAACAAATTCCAATTTACTATGTCGTCAATGTCTGATATTGGTACAGAGTTTTAAGTATAGGCAGAGGTATGTAGTACACTCCCACGTTTCACCAGTTACGTTTACGTCCCATGGAGTAGGTGGTGAGCCTATTGCCATACACCGTGTATAGGTCCGGACTCCGAGTCACTACTAGAAATTTTATATTTGAAAAATCCAATAGTACGCGACCCGGGATTTGAAACCAGGACCTCCTGATCGGCAGTCCCGCTTGCAACCATTCGAACAACGAGGCAGTCAGGTTTCTCTTTCTCTTTGTGTAATGTTAGCATTATCGTCTGTGTACCTCTAGTAAGCGGTACTTGGACTTGAATTATAAAACAAAAATTTATGTTTTTTCCTTTTATTTAAGTAAAAATTCTTCACCTGTGTTGTCGATTTTATTACGAATGTAACATTTGATTTTATGACCTGATTATTGTCAATTTCACATTCTTTTAGAATTTTTTCTGAGATTCTTTTTTCTTTAGTTTTCTTTTCTATATGCATCAGCGGACAATAAAACCATAACTTTGTGTTAGTTCTTGTCCCCAACTTAGTTATCTTCTAACTTTGGAAAGCCTTTACACTTGCGTCGGGCGTCATAAATAAGGTCCGCGTAACAACTAACACAAAACTATTAATTCTTGATTCGCCGCACAATAGGCACAAAGAGTTGCGCAGGGTAGTATGCTATTTCAACAAACGGGAACGCGGGAAATGGCGCGTGAACCACATCCCTATCGGCCACTAAACGATGACGTATGAAATTTTTTCACCCCCATTCCCCGTCCATATATGACCGAAAAGATTCGAGTTGCGACATGCTTCGATGGTGCCCCAAGTGCTGACACACCGTAAATAACATAATGAGAAAATGAAACATTCCGCAATTTGATTTCGTGCTCTTCGTTTTGATCCTCGACTAGTGTGTTTAGTTACTGAAATAAGGCTTATATATTATAATAATATTAATAAAACTGATAAAACTATTTTAAAATATGACATCAAAGAAAGAAAATAGCTGTTTTATTTTGCAACCGCTTAAATAATTAGTTCGAGAGTATACATGTTTGACAGCGCAATGGCATTCAGTAATGAAAGCTCTATTTTATGCAATTACGTTTGTTAACAAAGTGTCCGACAAAATAAGCTGCTCATTAAAATCCATGTACAAGTGTAACTAAATATTGAACACTTCATTTATCCGGCACATCACAGCTCGCACATCGTTACCGAGCGGCTTGCTCATTGCAAATTTGATTACTGTCACTAATTATCACAGAGCTAATGTGCTGATCGGAACTGTTCCAGCCTGATTTTCCGGCGGTTCCGCTATTAAATTATTAAACAAATAAATAATCAAAATTTAATTAAAATGTACATTCTTGTTTCAGAGTTTACTTGTTACAATTGTTACCATGTTGCGTGATGGATGGAATAATAAATAAAATTATTTTTATGGAAAAGTAAATAATTTTGAAAGTAATAGGAATTTGCCCAGGCCGATATAATTGAATTTGAATATTTAACAAACCATATTGTGGTTATTAACAGAACATTTTTCTAATTAGTAAGTAAATAGAAAGGGCAAAGGCAGCTGTCACAACTGTCTGCTATTGCCTACAGATCCTATAACCAATACACCTGAAACAAACAGAGCTGCACGAATCAAACTATTAGGAATAAACAATTGATGTGGCTCATATAAATGTTAAAAAATATACGCGAGGATTCAGAATTTCTTTACCGAATTAAAAAAAAGCTTTGTTGAACACCAATGTAAGCTTTCAAGCAAATCACTTCACTGGCATCAATCAGCATTTCTACTGTAGCGCATATCGATCTAGCCACACTTAACCGCAAAACGCATTTGTAGTCTTGCTCGATGAATTTAGAGAGTAGGTTTTAATTCTGTGGTCCCTTAGTTCTATTTTGATTATTGTTTTTGGTTCATTATTCATGTTTATTTCAACCAAATATACAATTATCACGTGAAACAATTCCCTTAGCAGCTTTATACTTGTATAACATCACTGTTTGTTTGAACAAATCTACTGCCCAAAGTTCTCTTTTTAATGTTTAACATTATTTTGTATTAAATCCTTATAAAATAAAACGAAAAAAAAATTTTGTCCCTTATGTTACACAGGGAATCATAAAAAAGTATCTATCTACCCACGGTAGATTAAT
>DWEE01003643.1:0-10330 GCA_018245755.1 Parelbella macleannani
ATATCTGTGCTCGAGCTGGAAAACATGTAGTTAACACTATAGCGAATAGAAGACGAATTTGTATTGCTGTACAATTCAATGCTGCTTCAGCAAACATACATTCCCACTGGTTGTCGTCTTCCAGCAAGCCGAATGCAAGGCACGCATCTTTATACGTTGAATACTGTTGCCCATTCACTTTCCGTATATCTTGAAATTACAATGGGCCAGTAACATTAACCAACAACAATCGAAGATAAAATAAATTCAGTTTGCTTTGGATTGACTGTAAATACTCGCCCCAAAGCGTTTGATTTAAATAAATTGGGACATGCATCAACTGGGGAGCCTTGCTTGCGGGGCATCCATTTTTTTGTTTGAGCCCATGTGAAATAGCATGGTACTTGTGAATAGAGTAACGTTCGTGCAAAGGCACCAAAATCATCCGCACGATTACACAATTCGAAAAATTCAGTGAGTGTAGTTTTAGGTGGATTTACAGCACGATCAATTGCTGTCTCGTCTTCTTGTTTGTTTCGGCTCCTGTAATAATATATTTTTAAATATTAGATTAAATCAATTACGATAAATAATTTAATTTTTTTAAAAATTAGTAATCAAGTTTAAAATGAATGAAGTACCTGATACGGGATCGCGTTGTTTGATATTTATGCAGTATCCGTCTTGTCCCTTCCAGAACATTAGCGGATATTGGAGAGCATCATATGAACGATGTGTATCAGCAATGAACTGAAGATTATTACTCCTTCTACGAACCACAATTTCTCGTGCGCCTGTACAATCGCCAACCATGATTCCCGCAACGTCGTCAACAACAGGTGCATTAAATCTACGAATATGCTCTCCAGCTGGTGTTTTATCAGGATTAATGACAATAGCGTGGTTATCGTTTTGTAATTTATGCATGTGTGATTTGAATATTTTCAACAATTCATTGTGCTCATTCAGTAAAGCGTCCAGTTCGCTCACGATGCGTTTGGCAAAAAATGAATCAAGGTTGTTATAGTCACAACGTGCATTCACACGATTGGCAAGTGCGCTTCCGGAATCCTCGCCGCCCATAAAGTAGATTTGTAAAAATTTATGTGCTTCGTTTGGCATTGGCAGTAATGAGCCTATTTTATGATAAACTTGGCCTCTAATTTTAAATGTAGAATTGTATTGTTGACCAAGTGAATTAGTATTTCGAACTATTTCTGTTGCTCCGAACGATGTCATTTGAAAGCATGAATTGAATGTTCGAATGGACTTCAAGAACACGTTAGAATCTGGATCCGTGCCGATAAGTAAACCGTTCAATGGTTCCGGTGGTGTTTCAATGTCGGGTAGTTGAACTTTTCCTGACGCGCAACACATCCCAGCTGGCTCGTTTTTAAATTTAAGAGCATGACAATTTGAACATTCTTTGTCCGTAGCACCAATCATCACTTTTGTATGGGCATAATATTCCACATCAGGCTCATACTGGAATGCTAGCCGCAGGAATGAATCATATGTAAATGCTCGGTGTATCTGTTGGCGTTGCTGGTTGTTTGTTCTGCGTCTATTGGCTGTGAATCGGCGTGATTGTCGTTGTTGTAATCTTATCACTTTATTGCGTTCAGCTCGTGTATCTTCAGATTGTTCTTGACGCAATTGCGCCATGCTCACACGTGCATCAGTATTTTCTTGCTGGATTTCTTCTTCAGTTCTTTCGGATCTTAAATTTCTCTTGCTTCTGGTTTCACTTGTATTACGGCTCACATTAGCCCCTTTGCGTTTTCGTGGCATTGTTCGCTGTACAAAATACACATAATTAGAACTAACAAAATTACTTTAGAGTGAAAAACATCGTAATTATATTGTTATTAACAACAATTTGAGTATAAAAAAAATATACTTACAACAACACAAAAGTCGTTGTTGGTAGGAGCCCCTGACACGCGTTGAGTATTTTTAGGTTATAATTAATAATAACAGATATTATTAATATTATCTTATATTATAAATTTACTATTAATTAATTAATTGTATGATTAATTTAAGAGAGTTATTATTAGTATTAATGTATAATTAATAATGAGAGTTACACTGACATAAAAAAATAACAATTCTAAACGTCACTACTAAGTTTGATACATAAACACACATAAACATTAATGATGGCCGACAACAGTGGAGGGAGTGAGAGAAACAGGAGACCGGCTTCGGTCTCATCCCTACTCCGCGTTGTTCACTGGGTAGTTACACCGATATAGTCTGGCCAATGAGTATCCAGAGTAAAAGCGCGGAAAATTTTAAAAATTAATTATATTACTAAAATAATTATTAAAAAATAGGGGTTGGTGATAGAAGGGCAAAAACTTAGGGTTGTATGTATTTTTGAATATCGTATCATAAAAAAATAAAAAAAAAATTGAGGGGTGGACCACCCTTATTATTTAGGGGTGTGAAAAATAGATGTTAGCCGATTCTCAGACCTACCCAATATGCTTACCAAATTTCAGAGGAATCGGTCAAGCCGTTTCGGAGGAGTATGGAGACTAACATTGTGACACGAGAATTTTATATATAAGATTATTAGAAGTTGAATATTTACAATTAATTATTCCAAATGAACTAAAGTCATTACAAAGCTATAATTATATCTATTATTTACAAAATGATTTAACCTTTTTCAGATTGTACTCTTAATAACATAAACGAGTAAAATGGCAACGCGTCCGGCGTTTGCGCGGGAAACAGAGAGGAAATTGCGCAAGTGAACAACAACACGATTGCCAAGTTTAACCGTAATATCCTAGTATTGCCAAGACTGCATATCTTGCAATATTCTGTTATGTTCACTATTAAAACTATTATTCGTTTCTTATTAAATAAACGAAATGTTTTCTTCTATTAATTCATTATTTACCACATTTTATGTTAATGCAACATACTTATAACTTAATAAGTACACGTTTACGTGCACAGATCAAAAAAATTAAAATAGTTTATATTCGGAATGGCACAACTTGAGAAAGGCCTACGTCCAGCAGTGAAACGGTAAAGGCTGATGTGATGATGATGATGATATTCAAAACATAGTTCTATTTTCAAAAGTAATACTAACATATTAAGATTCCATAATTACTCATTAATATGCCACAGCTTATTTGCGGTTATTGTGAGAAATGTACAGGAAATTGGAAACCAGAACAATAACAGGTTGAATAATAATCAGTGCAATTGCCGGTATAAATACATTTGAATATTCGCATAATTCGGATCCTATGAAGGAAAATCATTATCTTTCTATTTGTATATGACAAATAAGTAAATGCTTAAAAATAAACTTATCAGCAATATTAAGTCCACCTAATACACTATTAGAGTTCTATTTCTTTCAACACAATATTATTCTGTCGATTAATGACGCTTTAGTCGTTTTTCCATTCTTACGAGAGCGTTTCTGCTATAAATATTATGAAGCTAAGAAGCTTAAGAGTAGCACGGACGAGTTTCTTCGTTTGCCGATAACATATCTAGCATTTGAGCGGAAGTAGACAGGAAATTGCCATGTTCCACTGCAGCACGTCTTCTATTTATAGTCTTTATTGGTCATTAGTGGAGTTGTTATTTCATAATCTCTCTATTTTTTGTTATCAAAAGTTTATTTTTATAAAGTTCGATTTAATATTCCAGTATAAGGAAAATTATTACGTCTTCGTTGATCTAGCGCTTGCAAATGCGACTAATGATGGAGAGGTCTTGGGTTTGAGCGCCGGGTCGGGTTTCTTTTAGGAAAAATGTCCAGTAGTAGGTCGGAGTCAAATTCGTGCACGGTGTAGGGCAATAGGCTTACCCCTTAATCCACGTTATATCCATAAAAACACACAATGAACACATTTATGCCGGTCACAAAATTATGCTGGCGTAAACACTATTAAAGTTCTCATAGTTTAAAAATTATCTTTCGTTTATAATAATAGTATGAATGATTTACCCACAAAGAGAAACCAAAAATATCAAACGGAAACCAAACAATATTTCAATGAAATTAAAATATTGTTCAGTTCGTGTTGCGGCCCGCATGGCCACCGTTATTGGTGGTTCGTATACGTTAATAAGGTTTGGTAAACCGAAACTAGTGGTTCGACTAAATTCAACAATATCCAATCATTGCGTGTGATAGAATTGTTCAATGTCGTGGCCCCAAGCGCATACCTAATCGCTGGCTTGACTGGGGTGATTAGTTAAAATACCTAGTAATAGAATTAGTGTTTTGTGTTCGCAAATAATAAATTTGCGACAGAAGAACCTACTTATTCCACACTAGGGTTGAATTTACCTGTTATTAAAACACTATTATTAAATACAATTTGACAAATGCAAATTATTAAATACTATTATTAAATACGAATTACAACATGAAATTAAAGTCCTATCGTACACGAAACTGAGTGGAAAGTGCAGACCTTCAAGTACTGATAACGACTGAGGTGATAGTCATACGTAGATACATATACATATACTTTCATTTGTAAACTGTAAATAACTCCACATTCTTTTTCTTTCTTCTTCTGTCTTTTATGATACAAAGTAGAACATAGCTGGACTACTAATAGTATCATATCCTTTAACTTTTATATTAAATAATACAATAATGAAAACACCTCTACGTATTGGTAAAAATATCCACACCTGACACTCGAAAAATCTTTGTTATATCAATAGAAGACTGTATCCCTCAATACTCTACTTTCGTATTATTATAAAATTCACGTACCTTTTTTTCAGTTTAGCATTATACATTTCTAGTAAAATTGATTTTCACATTTTATCATCGTAATTTTTCTTTAGCATAAAACACAAAGTATACATAAACCGAGCTACCTTATTATATTGACCTAATTTATTAAGGCTGACATTTTTCCGACGTCCATTGTCGATATCGGATCCAATAATTGGGTCAGTTCGCTTCTTAAATCAACTAATTAGACCGGCCACTTGCGACCGCTATCTCTCGTACTGACGTCAGATATTGGAGTGGCGTCAGTTGACATACCGCGGGACGATAAGGCGTTGGTAGTAATTGACAGGAGAGCTAGTCAGTTACTTACAATCAGGACTGTTTTTTTCTTTTTATTTCAATAGATATAAACGACGAGTCTATCTCACAACGGGAGTAAACCGGGTTACAAAAATATGCTATGATATTTTGATTATTATTTTTTTAATTTAGCTCGACAAAAGGCAGACGGGCAACCTGAAGTTGTTGTTGTCGTTGTCACCGTCCCCTATGAACATTTGCAACACCCGAGGAGTTGCCAACGCGTTACCGGCTTAGAAGGAAAACTATCTTTGCGCTTTTCTTAAAGAACCTCATGTCATAGTGCTTGATATGGAGAGTCACTGTATGATTTTCGACTGAAAGTTACTTTAATTAAGATTAATTAATCACTTTAGACCGAAAATAAGCACACCTTTATAAAATCACTGATCATATATTGTACATTTTATATTACCGTTATTAATCTTATTTGTATTAAAAGTTGTTGAATCAAAAAAGTATAATTAGTTTCTCGTCATTTAAGTGCTTTATCTCTTATTGTGACTTCGAGAAAAAGTTTAATGTACAAAAACTGTATTTTTAATTATACATGTAGTTGTTTAAAGACTAAAAAAATATTACGTAGGTAGATAGAAATAGAAAGCATTTTTGACCCTACGTAAAAGTATCTTTCATTGAGATTAAATTATATACGAGACAAATGAAAGACCAAAGGTCCCAGTCCAGTCAGTCATGAACGCAAAGGGAATAGAAAAGGGACTGATTTATTTTTAGCATTATATATCTTGAAATGTCTCTTTTCAATTAACTTTTTCATTATTCTTTCCCTATTAAGGAAAGTAGTCATTAATTCCCCAACAGCGGCGGTATTCGTACGTGTATTAGCAGATGAGAGCATCCTTTGACAAGTGGTCCTAATTTCACGTCGTGATGGCCCTCATTCATCTCGTGACCGCGTGCATCCCCACACACCCTCTCTGACAAATATGCAGATTAGTAATAACTGTCGCTGAGATTACTTGTACCATTAGTGGTTTGAGTCTGTTTAATAGCATGACGCTATTTGTGTATTTCGCCAAGAAGACAAACGTATGATGTGCACCCTATGATGTTATCATCGTCCCAATCTTCATACAAGATATAAAAGTAACATCACGCCTGTAATCCCCGAAAGGGTACGCAGAGGATTATATTATGGAGGACAATATTAACGATATGAAAATACACAGACACTTTCGTTGGTTAATTAAAAAGGTATATCTTCAAAATTCAAAATGCTTGTCAACTGTTTTCTGCATAAATTTTGTGGAGAAATGAAAACGTATTCAGCCCGTACTTAGACAAGGTAGTAATAGTTACGCTGAGTTAAATGTAATAGCCCGGTGTAACATCTTATTACCACTAACGACGGGAGTTGTCATCAGCGACAGGTGCTATTAGAAATTCGAATTTAACGACTACCTTCTATGCGACGATAATTACATTATATGTTTACCTATACTATGAATTATGTTTACAAGCGACTGCATAAATACCAAATTTCACATTCCCAGCTCGTAACTAACGAGCTTTAACGTGCTTATGTTAAAAAATTAACCGACAAATCGAATATCACTTGAATATGAATAACTCAAGGCATTTTTATTAATGTAACATAACATAGCATCTGTTTTTCGTTAAGAGGATTGGCAGAGAGATATTCTTATATTTGTGTATTATTATTTTTATGTCAATATAATAATAACTTACTTTAAAACTTAAAACATTGCTCGGTGTACAACAAATGAATGGATAAAATTAATAAAGTTCAGTCTCACTTTGTTTCACTTCAACGCCGGAGATCGGTTACAGCGACCGCTGGAAGTATTTAATTAGATTTCAATTTGGACCGAGTGAGCATAAATAACTTTATGAAATTCATTTTGCCTTCAAACTTATGACAATTTAATTACACCGTCGATTAGCAAATACCTTTACCTAAAGTACATTGTCGCTTGCAAGTTGTTCGTATTGGATGGTTTATAGCTGATTTCTTCTAATATAATAATCGCAAATCAATATTACGGACCTTCGCGTTTGAATTTTCACTCCTGTCATTGTTTGTACGTGTTCATTCAAAAAAAAATTGCGCCCGATAGAACGTGTGAAGATGATGTATTTTAGTTTCTACTCCAGTGATGAAGAAGTCAAAATCCAATTGTTTGTCAGTTGCATGTGTTCCAATACGGTCTGACAACTAAAAAAGCTAAAATAAGACTTGGTTGGTACCAAGTAAACAACTGTAACAAATGTCTCTTTTAGAAGAAAATCACCAAAGTTGTTCATAAAAATAGGAGTGGTGTTACTGTCTTCAGAAAACATATATTATATTTGAAACCTGATCAAAATTTTGATTATAGAATTAATTTTTGAATACATTAGTACACAAAAAAATGTACTGCTTAATTACAAGCCAAAACCTTGAAACCTTGTGTGATAATATGGACGTTTACATTAGCGCCTGTCATATAGGTACTGTGAGTGACATTAATTTATCTTTGCCATTTTTGGAACCACTCAAGCTCATCATTTTGATAATGCTTTATGATTATTAATAAATAATATAATTTTCCTCAAGTTGAATAAACGTTTAACAAAGCAAAATCTATAATATATAATACAAAAACAATATCGACGATGCAACAAAACTGTTCGAAAGAGCACCATAAATATAAGACAACACAGTAAAAATATAACACCCTCTATAAACTTTCTATACCGACATATCTTTGTAAAACTTTGGGTCATAGTAGAAAAAAAATTTCTATGTATGTGTACCTCTTGCAGTAAACCGTAGATAGGATTGTTGGATCATGTTCTGAGCTAATACAAGCAAACCTAATAACCCCGATACTGTCTCTACGGCACGTCGGATAAATCAAGGTAAGGAACTCTTTACACCCTTGGCGAGCTGCGAATTTCATTACAATATAATTGAATTTAAAATCAGTGTAATACAATATTATACAATGTAACACAACATAATACAATATGATGCAATATGGTACATTTTTGGAAGAACACTGTTTGCAGTGTATCGTATTCTAAATTACGCGTCCTCTTGTTCCGCCGTAAGACATGCAAATTTTATATGTATTAATGTTAATATACACGTTTTATATTTTTCTATTCAAGTGGATTATTTTAGGTTTCACAAGCATCATCTGTACTTTCTATTCTTTTTCTTATCGGTATCCTTTCTCAATGTCCTCTTCGCCCTTAATTTCAATTGCTTGTATAAAATCAAAATGCCTTAAAAAAAAGTAAAAAATGCGGTTGATGGAGCCATAAATTACGCAGTTCCTAATCACTACATTTAAATAAAGCTAATCCAATTTGGACTGTTCTGAATATTATAGGTCTTATTTTTAGAGCTTGTTTTGAATTAATAATTGACTGTTTCGTTGGTCCAGTGGTACCAAGTGCTATTACTGATGGAGAAGTCTTGGATTCTAACTTAGGTTTGCTATTAGAAATTTGTTGTTGTGACTCGGACTCTGGATTTGTACCCAGTTTATGATATTAGGCTCACCACCAATTTGGTGGTGAAACAAACGTAACCGGTGAAACGTGAGAGTTACGCAATGTTAGTGTGATATTACGCATCTATTTTACATTAACATTTCGTTGCCCTATAGAAAGAAACAAACGTAGGTTTTCTTCAGATCTGAAGCAAGTACATCATTAATCGCCTATCGCTTTCTTGTCATCTATGAGACATATCGATAAAACTGACAGTGACCTAGTTCCGTGGACGTCCTCACGTTTATTGTACCTGTTTATTGTCCTCACATTTTCTGACCTATTTCGATATTGTACCATGAAACCACACCCTTGGGGACCTAACCGTACATTCTTAGAATCACTACTGTTTTAAAAATACATTCGGTGGTCGCTGCAGCTTCCGAAAAACTACTCATCGGTAGATTGTAATCTTATACACATAATGTCATCCTTCTTTCGTAGCTTTTTATAAGTATATTTAAAAAATACTACGGTTGGATATTGGAGATATTATATTCTATAACAGACCACAAACACCACATGACAGTTCCATCTCACCCGCCAGAACTATCGGTTAATTTCCAAGTAGAACATGGAAACGCACTTCGTGGCTACCGAACTTACGCGTCATTTTAAAGGGGAAAGAGTGTACATTGTACACGCTTTGTTCCATTGTGCCCTTTTGTTTTTAGTGTTCCTGACATATCGATTTCATTTACCTTTTATTATTAACAAAATTTTTTAATTCATTCGTATTGTATTGTACACATTTTTCATACTTTCTGCATTTCGTCTATGTAATATCTTTTTGTTTACTTAAGGAGAGAACACAGAAAGTTTGAGTTATTTGATATATCCGTGAATATTAATCATAACACACAATTATAAATATCATCTTTAACTCCACTTCCTCCCTTTTCCTCTTTGTTTCTCACCCTTCTTACTTTAAATCATATACACCCAAGTAAAGTATTATTACTTATATTTAATTTAAATAGTACGTAGATTTAATGGCGTTATTTGTATGTAAGAGTAATGGCACCCTGATAAGACTTTTCCCTCACTAATGAATAGTATATCACATATCAGTGCTTAATATCCCATTGCCGGATGCTAGCAATATACTACCAACAAAGCTCAACGACTACCGTGAAATCTAATGGTTATCCCTTGCCGGGATATGTAAAAGTAGAATAAAAATACACTAGTCTCATATAGAGACTCTACTAGTTCATAAACTTTACTCAAAATCCAACCCCAGTTGTAGAGTACCTGCGCTAATCGGGAGAATAAGAAGACATGGCGCGTGTCCATCCAATTCTTAAGGATGGGACAAGCACACCAAACAAATCTTATGCGGGACCTAGATTGAGCGATGCGCCCTACTAACTGGCAACCGTGTACTGTCAAACGCGAGAATCAAGCTTCCGTTTCAGTCAATACAGTTATTGCCGTATAGTCTGGTGCTCCTAGCGACATATAAAAACGCGTGGACCTCAAACAATAGACCCCAGAATGAAGTTATCCATATCACTCCAACATCTATCACCATGAAGTCTAACTATGGACGTGATGGTCCTTCCGTCATGACCTGCTTCTGCTTGGTCAGCGTGGAACCGTCTATTGAATAACAACTTAGCTGATATGAATATTCAATGTATTGATGCCACAGATAATAAACTATTATAGTAAATTTGACATATTAGATAATTAAGGAGGTATTTAGATAGATAATTAGTTAGTTATTAGTGACAA
>DWEE01003644.1:0-10330 GCA_018245755.1 Parelbella macleannani
AGGAAACCAATTGAAAAATATCTCTATCCTTACAGAAATGATGTTCTCGTACATCCATCATTCTCTTCATACACGAGCTTTTTAATTTAACAATAAATAAATGACGATGTGATAAATTCGAAAAAATTCAGCTTCGTATCCAATTAAATTTTTTCCCGGCTCATTCAGCTCCGTTGCCACGCTAAATAAAACACGTGGATGATAATTGTATATTTCTTATAGCGTTATAATTAGATGGAGGATTCATCAACTCGTGCGGGTGAATCATTGACGTGCAAAAAAAGGAAATCATCCACATCATCCTCACCTCTGGATAATAATAGATAGCGCTAATGATGTTCGCTGATCTATAAAAAGCAAAGATTTCAAGCTTGTCAGACTAGTATAATTTAAATAACTCATTCAGCTAAAAAATTCAACTTGGATGGTAACAAAGCGTATGTAAAACGCACGGATGGTATGTGTAGAGCTCAAACGCTAATGATATGTTGGTATTTGTATTCTAAAATTAAATAATGCTTGATATAATGTTGACGGAAAACATCGTAACGAATCCTGTTACTGGTAGCGTTCACATTACGTCAAACGTGAGAGTAAAATGACTTAGATTAAAATTTTCTTGAGATTATTATGTTTTGATGAGATTATACCTAATGAACGATAGATAAACAATAAAGCCTATTTCAATGTCATAATCAATGGGAGAAACATGAGTAAGTATAGATACATTGTGACCTCTTCTCTACTCTAATGTAGAGTACCTATCTACCTACATTTAATTTTATTGTGTAAATGGACACTTTTATTTATAGCTATCGCTTATATCTTAAAGGTTTGCGTACCTGCACGATAGATCGTTACTTTAGCTGTAGACAAATAAAAATACATAATTTTTTTCAAACACAATATAGGTGCATACCTAATGCTTTATAGAGTAAAAAGTAGCATGATCCCAATCGGTATAGATGATTTGAAACAAATCATTGCACTCGGTGGTTTCTTTGTGAGATTTCACGCTAACAAAGTTTCGGGGACAAAATTAACATCTCACTTTTTGGGCATCTCACATTTTTTTTGGAGAGGCCGTGAATCGTGAAGGACTCATTCGCACCCTCAAAAACCATTTCCGTTGTGACCATCTAAAGAAACTGTTAATCGCGGCGCATTTAGCGATCGTCTCTTGTTGACGGAACATCGAAGCGTGAACTCTTTTACTCTACACAAAATTTTAATCACTGTTCATATTATCTAATACAAGCGAAAATGACCCTTATATTCAAGGAAGAAAAGAGCAATTTTAGCAAAGACGTTAGATCTATGGTAGAGTTGGTAGAGTTTCACCAACAACATAATCTGAATTTCACGCCAGAATTGTTCGTTTCACGGCTCCGTTGTTTTGCACAAAACGATGTTGTGAATTTTAACAACACAAGTGGCGTGATTTTAACAGCTCTCTGGTTTTCGTCTGTAGATACGAGTTCAGTTTGATGAGGCCGCGGTAATACCGGCTTGCATTTATTGCGATATGGTATCGGATTAGGTATATGTAGAGTCAGTGTAAAAGTGAAATTTAATATGCGTTAGATTTTTCATAACTTAATTTCGATTTCAAGTATTTTATATATTTACTAAACAATCGTTAATAATAAAATAAAAATAAAAAATTAAAGCATTTTGTTGATATCTTTCTTAAGTATCGCGCAATAAATATTACAAGTTTAACCTTTTACACTTTAGATACCTAGTAGGATTTCTATTCTATTTTCTTAAAATGACATAATAGTATGTCAATGCCTAATATTACATAATTATATTATCAAAATACATAAATATAATTTTTTCGAACATTTAAAGTTTCGTTAACATACAATATCAAATAAAGAAGCGATTTGGTAAAGAATTTGCATTGTTTTACATATAAAATGTCGATCCTGTAATATATTTTGGATTTCAAAAGAGTAGCGTCAGCAAGCTGACTTAAGGTTAAACTATTTTGCAGACGCTACCAGATCTACGCCCGGAGCGCGTCTTAAGTAGCCGGCATAGCGTTTGACAAAATGCAGTCAAAGGTGCCGACGCGCGGCGGCGGCGACTCACAAACAAACATTATGCCACAGATTTATCTAGCTGTTATAATAGCTTCGTATTTAGTATTCAGATTTTTTTGTATGGTTTCTACAGACCTTTAAAATATACATTATAATAATATTGGAGTAGAAAAACTATTGACTGCTTGTTACTCAGTGCCTACTATCACATTAAGCATAAATATTTTTATAAAAGTAGGTGCGCCAGGTCGATCACAGGTTAGACAAAAAACAACGAGCGAAAAATAATTATATTTTTACATTAAGATTCATTTGATAATATGTACACGCCTGAAAAAGCATCGACAAGCCATCTAGAGTTACTAAGATTCATACACAACGGTAAACATATCATTATATTATAATTAATCGAACTATGACCGTTACTTTAGGTCTCACTATCATCTTCAACCTGTCTTTGTGCATTGCTGGATGTACACCTCTCCTGGCGGGGTTTTGTTTTCTATAGTTTAAGTTAGTGTGTTTAAGTTTCTATATCCATTTCCAACTGATAAAAATATATCAATTAACTTCCAAGATCAAGGAAACCAGTTCTTTTATTTCATCTTCATGCCTTGTTTTCTATAAACGTCGAACAAAAAAAATTCCTTCCAAGGAGACAGGGTCGTCCTTTAAGATAAAAGTAAATTTCGTCCAAAAAACGAAATCTTATTCAAATTCTACAACATTGGAATAAATTAGATAAAAAGAGAACATCTCGTTTGGAATTTTGATGGGATTGAACGCGGGCTTACTTTCAATTTATTGGACGGAAATACGTTTAATTCTCGGCGGGTGTATAGGGGCCATTATTTATTAGACCTTAACAACACAGTATTCAACGGAGCAGACCAATACTTTGGCTACGATCCTGATAACACGTCATAAATAAAAAAAATAACAACCGTCGAACTACGTGCCAAGAAATAGTATAGAATACGTGACGTTTCACAAAAGTGCTGGATGTCCATTTAAAGGGTATAATGCAGTCTGGGCAAACGTTTAAGAATGATAAATCGGACGGATTTCTAAACGCAATTCGTTCCGATACCGCGATATCGGACGACACAAAAGTGAGCGACACCTCAGCCAGAAACGCCGTCGACACAAAGGCAGTTTTGTGATAACCGAGGATCGTAATAGGGCACCATGAAATCGCGACGCCGTGTCGAATCGCAGAAAAATTTCGGTTTTTCGGTTATTTCTTATGGATTTCTACGGCCTTTCTTCGCTCATTCGACACGCCGAACGGGTGTCAGCATTACAAACATGTGCTCTTTGATTTAGCCCAAAGTTACATTCAGCGATCTGAAACGGCTTTTCAATTTCGCAACACATTTCACGGCTTGCGACGCGTTACATTGATGTTGACTTACCTTCGGTCACAGCTGCTAGTTATTAATTTTCTGCGATGTCACATATAATTGTGTTTCTTAGAATATTCGAAACATTTCTCTGACAATATTCGTATGTATGTACAAAGATTGCTGCATACAGTACCTACCTATGTTATATCGCAAGTCTCCATTTATCATGCGACTACATGACCATAAGCATCATGGTATTTCATATGCAAGTAATAATATTGCAAGGAATATAAATGAGCGTCTTAAGAAGAAATATATCGTATTAAAATGCTGCAGGAAATACCTTCAGGGAACCTCTACACCTGGTGAGGTGTGGAGGACAGTAGGAGTAAGACATTAGTCTTCCACAGGTTTTCTGAGGCTCGAACTCTAACGTACGAATTAACTAAATGATATGTCCATTAGATAAAAGTAAAAGATATTGATCCGATAGATACTGTAAAAATGTGTACCTTTTTATTTAGAGAAATCATTTGTTTATAGGTATGTTTTATAGGGCATCCCGGGTCGGGAACAACTGGATTTTTCTAATTTAGAATTCTAGTAATGACTTGGAGTCTGGATCTGTGCCCAGTGTACGGCAATAGGTAGCTACATCATCTATTCCATGGGACGTAAAAGTATGTTTGTGGTGGGAGTGTTCCTTTGCCTACCTATTCGGGCATTATAGGCGTGATGTTAAGTTTTTTTTAGTTACATTAAAATGTAATCTTTAGTGAATCTTGCATGAGTCAATAATTCATAATAACAGGACGCCTGCATATTATTATAGCGATAACGTTCATTCTGATGTAAATGTTTTAAGGGCTTTTTTAATAACATTTTTTTAAATATGTGTTTGATAAGTTTTTAACTGGTGAAACATGGGGGTGTAGTACACCCCTCTGCCTATCCCTTCGGGGATTACAGGCGTGATGTTACGTTTTATTTTTTTTAATTAAATTTCTCACGGCGTAGGCATAGTGTATCGGAAGAAAATGATACAGTCAGAATTAGTTGTATCACTTTCGGAAGCGTCAGTTCAATTGATTAAATATTATAAAAGCTTAAAAACAATTTTGCGAAAAAGACGACCCTAAAGACTTCATCGTAATCATCATCAACATTATCATCCTACTCCCTTTCACTGCTGGACATGGACCTCTCCAATGGCACGCCATTGAGCTCCAAATAGCACCTAAAGACTTCAACACTGTGTATTGTCTAAGTCTACGTGTAATTAATAAAAGATCTATATAAGTACTTTATATGTTGTTATGAGTTCGCGTGTCTTATCTGTTATCTGGTTATAAGGCTCTACAAGCTTTGGAATTATATAGCCGAGTATGGACATGTGTCAAGACATGTGATATTGTTGTTAATAAAACTACAGATTAGATTACGTAAATAACCATTATTATGATCATTATCATCATCGACATCATCACATCAGTCTTTACCGTTCCACTGTTGGACGGAGGCCTTTACATATACGCTGGAATTACTTTGATTATGTTCGAATAATTATTTCCAGTACAAGTACATTTGCGAGACAATTTTTAGTAGTAATATATCATCCACGAGACAGTCCCTTGTACTAATATGGAAACTAAAAGGGAATTATTTCTTCACATATCATTTTCTTTCCTATTTCTAAGTGTAAAGCTATAGGGAAATGTACCTACAAATTAATGATTAAATAAAATACTCGTATATATAAAAAAAAATTGTTTTTAATTTATGTTAGCGATGATGTTTGGTTGATACCACAGATAAAGTTTAAGCATCGGTTTGAATATTTTTTAACATTTAGATATTTCGTTTGCGTTTTTCTCCTTAGATCTTGTGATAGAATGAACGGCAAGTAGTTACGATATATTTTAATGTGCGAATGTGTACTGTTCATAAAACAAAGCTTACGAATCAGTGTGAGTGTTTAGAATTTTCAGTATCGTTGGTGTTTTTCTCGTTACATCTTGTGCTGAAATAAATGACAAGTGTAGTATGTAGATATATGCTCCCATATACATATTGGTATCTATATTATGTTTATGGCACAGATAAAGTACATGAATCAATTTGAGTTTATTTAAATAAAAATATCCAGACAGTTGTTGATATTTTTCTTATTACAGCTTGTGTTGTTATAAATTCAAAATGTAATATCTACTTAGTTTTTAATGCTCGCTTATACATTCGCTAAGCAGACTAAACGTTAAACTATAACATATAAGGTTCGTAGTGCAGATAAATCTTATGAATCAGTTTGCGAGTCTTTGAATACAGAGTATCTAGATAGTACTTTGTGTTTATCTCAATACATCTTGTATTAGAATAAATCATGAAAGAGATGGTCTTTAATGCTTATGTAGTGTTCATAGTACAGATGTGGCTTATGAATCAGTTTGAGTGGATAATCTCAATAGTTCTTGCATCGGAACAAATTATAAGTGCAATAGATTTTAATGCTAGCATGTTTATTTTTCATATTACTGACCAATTTTATGAATCAGAGTGAGTGATTTTGAACATTAAGTATTTATATAGTCGTTTGTGTTCGTTTATTATTGTTTATTGTAATTAATCAATGTGTGATAGTTTTTGATTCTTGCACGAGTAATACTAAATTAGTATAAATTTAAAATTCTATATTGTGTATGTAGGTACTTGGATTGAGATAAAGCAATGGGTATTGTTTGAATATCTTTATTTATTGAGAGATCAAACGAAAGTCTTGAAATTTCTTAACAATCAGTCTACGAAAATGGTTTACAAGCTATTCTTAACCATAATAAAAATTAAAACTAAGAATACTTAATCTAAATTCGATGTAACGAACTGATTAACATCATAAGAACGAAGAAATTAAGTCTTAATTTTAAAGAGCATGCAAATTTAAGGACTTACACTAAAAGTAAGAGTAATAGTAGTTAAAAGTAAGAACTATGATTAACATTGGCACGTTCGGCCCACTTCTGCGATGTGAAAAGAAAAGTAATAACCGATAAAATAAAAAAAGTAACAAATTTAGACATACTATATAAATCTTAAACCTACATATTTGAAATAAAACTATCTTAAGACTATTTAAAGCTTTCGAGACATATTCATCTAATTTCTAATATACTAAATGTCACTGAACAAGCTAAAATCATGAACATTTCATGCACATGTAAAATATATTGCAAAAAGAATTGCATTTTTAAAATGGAAGTAGGTACCTATATTAACAATTCTAAATGAAACATACTTTGAATTCTATCAAGTTGAGTGACAGTACTTTACCTATTATAAAACATCATTTAGATAATTCAAGTTTCTATATAATTGGCATCTATAGAATTTTTCTGCTACGAGTTAAAGCTTCGATTGTTTTATATCACAGACAATGTATAACTCTCTTATGAACTAATGGAAGACATTGGACGTACATTATAAAAAAGATTAAGCAGAATTACGTTATACAAGAAGAGAAAAAACGATGATGAACTATCCGGAAGTTGGTGCATTGATACCTACAGTGCAGTTGACATTAAAGCTGTCTACCAAAACTTGAAGTGACAATTTAACCTGTTAAATTACAACGAAAACTAATTTACGCGGTTTGATATTACAACACTTAAACATTCGTTACCAATTAAAGCTAAAACCACAGAGATTCAATTAATTAAAAATCACAAAAACGATAACTCGTGTAAAAGTATTGTATTACCATCACGCACCACTAATCTAATGGAAGACTGGATTGCGTTCGGATATAGAACGCGTACTAAAGCTAAACTGGGAAGACACGATTTTGTTTTCACTGCATTATTAGTACCGAAATTTTTTTAATTGATTATAGAAGTAATTGGAAGACATAAGATCGTATTCAATTAATTTCAATAGATTGATTAGTAACAAAGTTTACATACGAAACAGCCGGTTTTCGTCGCCGAATAGCATATTTCACGAACCTCGTTTGCCATGTTCTCGCTTATTTCTAAGTCTTCAGATATGAGCTCAAAGCGACTGGAATTGAGTATGTTTTGATTCTCATTGTTGTCGTTTTCTTCCACTGGCACCGGTTTTATCGGGTCTACAGGATAGAAGTACTCAGAGAACGGTACTAGAAGTGGTTCTTCAGGATAAGCAGTCTTTTGCGATGGCAGATCAGCGTGCGGAGACGAGTTGGAGATGAGCCCTCCTAGTTTCGACCAGCACTTGTTGAGATTAATTCGAGCGGAGCTTGTCACCTTTCTTGGTAGCCTTGGCTTGGAGCTCTATAAAGATAAAAGAAAACACTTATCAGTAACAGCTCAAAATCGAAAATAATCAGAAATGCAAATATGTTTTTGCCACTAGTAAAGTAGAACTTGAAACGTTTATACAAAATCGAAAATGCATTAAAAGGGCTTTTAAAGATTTGAAAATAATACCATAAACAAGTAAATGTAGGTTACCTGGAGGTTCAAGAGCTTCATCCAAGGTGATCGAGGCGACACAGCCTCCTTCTTCTTCGGGGAAGGTGATGATTCTCCGTTAACGAGACACATTTTTACAACTACTAGCTACGAACTTAGTAACGTCTACGAATAACTAAGTCTTACGCCTACGTACAACTAAAAGTTACGTCTACGTATAACTAACTACGTCTACGTATTTACAGATTACGTCTACGTATGTACAAAGGTTACGTTGGTGCGACGCGACATGCACACGCGGAGCGCCAGAAGGGAATGATCGAATCAGGAAGGGCGGCAGCTATATATACAGTGCGTGTGCGCCCGCGCGTGCGTCCCGGCGCGGGAGGCGCGCGCGCAGCACGCGAGCGGTAGCGCGCGCTACGGTCCGGTTTTTACTTACACTTCTACGAATAGACGCTTTGACGTGCCGCGACTTAGAATAGTCGCTTATACGTTACATTCATAGACGCTTATTGATGTTTATGTTGGGTCTAAATGGGAAATTCTTTTACTTTATTATTTCCTAACGTAGCACTTCTTAGGAAAGCCTTTTTTAAAAGTCAAGATATCTTTGAACAGTCCAAGTTTTCTTATAAAGCTCGCAAAACATAGATGCAAATCGAGCATTATAGTCGGCACGCTTCCGTCGCTGGAGTGCGCGCCGCATAATTTAGCATGAAGAACACGGTGCCTTGAGCCCTTTAGCGCAGTACCGCGGGCGATTCTAACAGAATAAACAAGCCTATCGCAGCGTTATGAATCACAGCAGCTGCTGGATAGATAAGTTCCGCCGCGGTTTCCTGCGATTAAATCGGCGTTGCGGCACTCGCAAATCACGTATTGCGAGCTGATAAATCATTTCCTTCCCGCGCTCGTGAGCCAACGATGATCTATATTTATAGTTTGGCTCTAATATCGTTTGATGTGATAGTATACACATGATTGCTTATTAATGATTAGATATGTTTCCTGTGTCGGAATATTTATTTGGTTTTAATTATTAACAACTGAGCGATGAGCGATGTGTTGTATATGCTTATCAATACTTCTTCGAATTTCGATCTTCAATATGCCTATCAGTTCTACGTTAAAGTTCTATAGGTATTATAGATGCGGTGAAGTTTGATAATGAAAATCGTTAAATATTGGTATTTCTGCCGTTAAACCTACGAGATATATAGGTACCTACTAGAGGTAAAGATTTTACTTTATGTTATCTTGTAGTCATTCAATATTTGCACCATGATGACATTACGCCTGTATTTCCCCGAAGCAGTGGGCAGAGGAATGTAATACACACCATCAATTTACCAGCCACGTTCAGTATTTGATAACAACGAGTCAATCAAGATCTTTTCAGCAAGATATTTTTGTAATTAGAAAGAAAGAAGAACTACATATATTAATAGGATGATTGGCTCATTGGTCTGTTGGTTAGTGAGTAACAGTTGATGGAGGTTGCGGGTACGAATCCACCCAGAACAAAAATTTGTGGGATGATAACGAGTATCTGTTCTGTAGCCATATGTAAGATTATCTATAAAATTAAATATTCAGAGAGGTTACACATATGTCGTTTCACATCATAGCACTGGCTCTGTCCAGTTGGAGAGTTGGTTTGTGACAATAATTAGTGATGTCAGAAGATAACATTATATTGTTATAATTAAATGGATGTCTTCGTAAAGAAATTAAAAGAGAACAATTGGTTTTAATCAAGCTCCTTAACAAAGCATATATCTCAAGATATGTCTTAAGTTGGATCTTAAGATAAATCACACAGTTATACCTAGGTATTATTATCTTATTTCAATGTGTTAATAACTATTCCTTAATTTAAATAAAAATTGCATTATCTCGAAGCTATTTAGTACTTAATAACTATTAAGGTCTCATAAGGCACTATTTATAAAGATTAAACAGTAAAAGATAAAACTTTGCATTCTTAAGTTGAAAAATATGTCTACATACGGTCATTTATGAATATTAATCGCGGGTTTTAACCATTAATGGTAATTGTTCCGTATGAATATCCGATATTCGATAATAACTCTCAACTCGAGTAAAAAGTTATTATATGTTTGTAGTTCTGTGAAAAAGTGAAACTATAGATAAAGGCTTCGATTTGTTTTATTGTTTTATGAAGAACTTATAGGTGTTTAAAAATTGTAATTAGACTTAAGATTTTTATCGTCCGCGTTCGTACAAATGGAAATTAAGAATATATGAAGAATAAAACTTAATTTGAATTCGTATAATAGGTATCCGTTTAGTGGCGTGCTACTGGAAAGGTCTACGTCCATCAGTGGACGGGAGTAGGCGTAGGGAGTAGGTTCAGGGCGTAGATGATGACGATGACGATGATGATGATGATGATAATGATGATTATTATCTAAAAACAACTGAAAATTTACATGAAAATGATTAGTATTCTATCTGTTTCGCTTGGTAA
>DWEE01003645.1:0-10330 GCA_018245755.1 Parelbella macleannani
ATTTAATTTAGTAGTAATATTCTGATTTCCAATTTCGAGGAATCCTCTTTGTCTAAACTAGCTTTAGGCGCGTTTTATATTACGTTGAGAATTCTGTAAATGTCTGCTAATTGTGTATTTAATAATGTCATGTCTTGTGTTTGCTTTGAAAAGGAATATCAGACCTAATTGTTTTGTCTACGTAAATACATGTAATTTGTTAACTTGATTGTGTTTCTGTTCAATTTATATAAAGTTACAATTTTTTTAAAGAGTTCGTCTAATTTCGGTCCTATACGAGGTCCGTCTCTGTGAAGTCAGAGGTACTATATATATGCTTGTCTTGGGTTTTGACACTAATACGCAAGAGTTGATGGATAAAACATAAACCATTATCTAGATTGTTACTATGTTGATACTGGCGCTTAACAATTTACCGTTAACGAAATGGAAAGAACAATTATTTAAATCACAATCATACATTATTAAATTAAAATAAGACTTTTCATTTTATCGCTTTCAAACAATTATTTTATTCTTTACGTCACTATACGGAACTTTGATAAAAAAATGAGATTAACCTCAAAAAATATTAAAATCACGCTCGCGTGTTGGATTTATCAAATGAAATACATATATTAACACTCAATTTTCGACATTCGAATTTCAAATACTTCGTACGTATTAGACCAGGACATTGTTCTAATGTGATAATTCTTCTAGACATTCTAATGAATGAATTCCAAAAATACCATTCTACTACAAGCACGTTTTCAAAACTATCGAGGACAAAGCATTTTAATTTAAGCATTCCAGCTCTTTGTCAGTGAATGTTTCATTATTCTCTTTGCGATTCCCAATCAAGGTGTGAAGTTGTGAGAGAATCGATCTTTTACACTTCAAATAATGAAACACATGAATGTACATGAGGCTTCGAGGGTTGCCACTGCCATTTTATGAAGCCACATAGCTGACAGTTAAGCAAAACACTCAATGTTGCGCCTACATCATTATCCAGTTCTCGACACCCCTATTTATTTAATATCTCTACAACAAAATATAAACTCTATTTGTTACGTCGTAGGGCTTAAGTTACAATGATACGATAGGCAGTTCGACGGAATGATTGTTTGTACTCATGTAATGTTAGTTGTTTTTATGGTAAAGGAGTATACGTGTCATAAAGCGTATTCAAGAGATCCCTTTCGTATGGGCTGTTGGATCGCAAATTGTGGCCGAATGTAGTTTCATAACAGTATTAACGATATCATCATTAATATGATACTATATGATAACATCAACAGACTGTACATTGAGAAAATACACTGTATGATTTTGTATGCTTATTATATATCACGCCATCTCTTTCACAGGATATGCAGAGGGCACCAAGAACCAATTATCACCACCACAAAAGCACGTCGCGCTTCTTACACATTCATCACTGTCTTCATACACACGTATATTTCATATAGTAACAGTGCTTATTTGTATGTTTTTTATACTCTCCAAAAGTATTGTACTTAATAATGGACCATCAAAGGTTTCATTGTTCCCGACGCCTTTTGTGAAACTTTGCAAATTTAAATAATAGTAGCAAGGCGATTGTGCTTCGAAATATTGGAGAATGGAGCCATAGTATAAATAAAAATAACTGCGGAAATTGGAGAAAACAAAAGAGAAATAAATTGATTCCATGCGTCGGACGGCTACCTATTAAGCTACAAGAGTAGGTTTTTGTTTGTTTAATTTTCCTCATACAACGAACACTTCACGTTTTTTATACAAATAATGACATAGTTTCGTGTCGATGATTAAAGTAATGGCTTCGGTAGGAGGACAAAAATATCAATTGTGACAATATTCACATTAGATTTGTTATTCTAAATGTAAACACAATATCATTTCTCGATAAAGAAATATATAGAAAAACCGCTTTATAAATTTTACGTTATGTAGATCGATTTCACCTCTCCGAGTGACACTGTCGCAGAGTAATCTGATTGAAAATAGGTGGCAGTTCCCATTATTAGTCCTTAAAACTTAGGTACCGTAAGTATTAATAGTAACTTAAAAATTCCTGTTGATAGAGTTGGCCATCATCACGTGACTCCATTGAGCTAGACTTGAGATGTGAGAAGAATTTGGATCAGGCCTTACCCCTCAGAATTCATAGAAAACTATAAACATATAGTATTAAGCGCATTAATAGGTTATAGGTTATATCACAAAAAGTGAAGAAGATATCTTCATCAATATCGATGATTTCTTTTATAGTATATAACTTAGCAATTCCAACAAAGCGGCAGACTAAACACTACGATTATTCCTTAAGCATATATAAAATTTAGATTAATTTATAATGCATAAGTCAAATAGATGTCTATATTATGGGTCCCAATATATTACCCTGAGAAACACTTACCAGTATATTAAGCAGTACATCAATTATATCAAAGTAGAGCAACGTTCAACGGTTCATGATTAAGCGTTAATTAAAATATTAATTATCGCTACAGATATTGTTGTCTTCGCAACATCAAAGTGGTTTGTAAATTGATATGAAACGATAAGGGAGCGATATCAAACGTCTCTATGGGTATCGCTTTGTAATATAATATTGTTTAAATCACGAATAGGCGACGTTTTTGTATGGATTTTCCTGTTCATTATAATCCTAAAAATTGATATTTTAGTATTAAATCTGCGAACGTTGTGGTATAGAGGTGTAGGGTATACTTCATTTGTGTTGTCGTTTTCATGTCAACCTAAACTTTGTCTTTGTAAAATATAAAACCTTTAATATCGAAGAAATGGCAAAAATAGACTTTATGTATTTGCTTTTAAGAAGACTCGCGTATCTAGCAGAAAAAAGGTAAAAGTAATATTGATGTTAACCAATTGGAAGTACTAAATATTTTTATTAATTTGTTGTCTGCATATATATGATATTTAACGATTGATTAAATTAATAAAAAATGTTTCCGCCCGGGATCGAACCGGGGACCTTCTGCGTGTTAGGCAGATGTGATAACCGCTACACCACGGAAACTACAGTTTACTGTATCATATTTACTAATACGATTCTGTTAGTTTAATCAATGTACTGAAAGAGAAAACTTATAAAAAACGTTACCGCCCAGGATCGAAACGGGCACCTTCTGCATATAAAGCAGATGTAATAACCGCTACACCACGGAAACAGTCTGAGGTATCGATATACTTCGTGAAGCTACAAAAACAATTACATATGTATTACTCAGCAGCAGTTAATATTTCAGCCTTATCTCCTCCATTAATGCTAAGTAACGTCTGACGCCGACTTTTAGATACCCTATTATTATTATTAATATGTATGTTGTCACGCCCATTCTCCTACGGGATAGTCAGAAAGCATGGAGCGCCAAATATGGACAACAATCCATTACTATAATAATCATATGTTAATGCTAAAACGCACGCATAAAATATATGAAAATATAACGACCCTTTGACGGTTTCTAGTACCGTGTAAAATGCTGAAAAGCAGCATATTAGCTTTAATAACGGTCCCACTCGGTTTGTCGAGTATTACGACTATTCAGAGTTTAATATAAACATTATAAGTCGTTTTGTGGATTATCGCTAGGGTTGCGACGAAGTCGGATAATTTATCGATATATATTGTATTCGTCCTGAATCTGATAGTATCTACTACTTAAATTTAAATAACTACTTTAAGTATACTCATAGTCATCATAATTCTTATCATTAAAAACCAATATGTATATACATCTATTAAACAAAAATAAAAAATCATACAACAATTGTTTAACTGGTGATACGTGCGAGTGCACACTGTTCCGCCTAACCCTTTGGGGACTGCAGGCGTGACGTTCGTTTACAAAAATGGTTTTTCGTTTCCGTACCTTTCAAAAGTTACTCAAGAATTCCATTAGATGAATTCCAGTATATCAAACTTACCGCTCATGGCAATATTAATAGAAATGCATTTATGATAAGCAGAGGATTGGGCAACAGTGGTAACCCTGAATAAAATAAACTCGAGACGGCAGATATGATTACATAGGTTATTACTCTATTTTCATAATAACAATATTATGTAAGTATGTATTTTTTCCAGCATTATGTCGTGGGCTTATATTATAATATAATATAATCACGCTGAGTTCCTTACTCGATAGGCTGAGAGCACCGATTGCCAAAATATATGTATCTCTATCCATACAGTCTGACTTAACGTGTATCTTTTACATTTATAAATTACCTTATACCTATTATATGTACGTACGCCTGTTTCGGAGACTTAACTGACCCATCAGCCAGTTAGTGGCCTATTGGATCAGATAGTCGTCGGTCTCTAGTTTCACTGGTATCTATCAACAATCGCACTGAGAAGTATATTTGTCATAATAAAATAAAAACACACAGAAACTATTACCGCAAAGGAAACAAAATGAATACATAAGCCTATAAAGTTCACGAAGTGATGTCGGTCGATTAAGCCTCTGTCGGCAATAAACCCGTAATATTTACGGCTTTGCTTAACAAACCGTAATAGAGCCTTTAAAACACAACAATACAACATTTTTGCACAAAGCACACATTTTTTATGGAACAATAACGATAACTGAAACTAGTGAGCCATACACTTTTATTCGCTGTGTAAAAATGTAGCAGAGAGAAATCGTATTTACATTTATTGACGCTGCAATGAATGGAAACGTAACGAATTTATGCAATTCGCGAACGAAAATCGATTCGATACTTTGCTTGAATATGCACCACTAAATATCGTACTGTGATGGAATGAAACGGTATATCTACTGTTAAAACTTCATCAACATCATCGTCATCAGTGATTTCGCCAATTCCAGGGCACGCGTCTCTACTCAAAATAGAAAAATTATCAGATTAACGGTCCACGACTTAATAAATTTTATAAAAATAGAAAGGCCAAAGGCCATATTAAAAAGTATCGTTTTATATTTCTAAGCTTCATAATTAAGAAACTCCTTTAAAAAGTCGACACGCCTTACAGGGGAATCGCCAACTTTGACTCACAGCTCTGTTCAATTAACAATTACCTTTCATACAAAAACCGCGTACTGAAAACAGAAACGTATCACCTGAAGCGCGACAAATCAAGTCCCAACCTAGCGTACTAATTACGCGCTTATCAAACAAGCAACGAATTTTAGAAGCCGTGTCACACAAAGCACAAGAGGCACAGAAAACCCAAAAAGACACAAAAACAAGCGTAACAAGTTTAATTGCGTTTTGCGTGCGCGTTTATAATTGTGTCGCGAACTACCTGTTTTCAAACTTTTCGCTTTTTAGCCTGGAACCAGACACGGCCCTTTGAGCGAGTCCCGGGTAGGGTTCCGCTTGAAGAAACATTATGGATTTGCGATAAAAATAACTTCCACGTTTAATATCAAAGGACAGGTTTGTAGAAAAGTAATATCATGACTAATATAAATATGTAGAAATAATAATGTTGTAGGATACTCCACGCACGCATATTTGATCCCAAACTAAGACTGAAAAGCGCGTATTTTATGGTAACCAGAAGCTTAGTAATCTATGTAATATTTATAATATATAATTTAAAAAAACTTTTTTTTAAGGTAGGTACCTGAGATACGTTTATGCTCATCACAAAAATATGAAATAAAGTAACATAGTCAGGGTCGACAGAGGAGTGTTCCAAAAATATTTGTACAGTTGATTAACTTAAACCGAAACAAAAATATGTATAATCAAAAATGGAATTTCTGTTAGTGTTGTGCACTCAGGTGTTCAAATGTCTGTATTAAATAATTTTTATTATTATTTTATAATCAGACGTCACTTACAGGGCAGATAGATATCAAAGCGTGTGCCAAATATATTTTTCCTTATAAATCCAGCATCTTTCTTCTATATTCGTCATTTTCTTCGTGCACATATGACCGTCTTATAGACTTCTGCCTCTTCTACTAGCTATCTGGGTTTGTTAATAAAATGATTTAGAATTGCTATTAAAGTAGTTTAGAATTGTTAATAAAATAGGGGTCCCTAGCCAAAAGACACATCATTTCGTTACTATGGTTATTGTCCATGACTCAGCGCTACAGAAGTCATTAATTAATTAACTAAGGAACCACTAAGGGTGAGATTCACGCCTCATTTAGTTTTCAGAACGCCAGCGCACAACAGCGTCGTATTGTGTGTAACTAAGCAAAACATTCTCTAAAAGAAGTTATTTCGTGAGCCACAAACAAAAATACATTTTTTTTAATACATGAGAATTTTCCACAAAATAATTAATATCCATTTTGTACGAAAGCTTTGCCCGTTAAAAATAATTACACCAAAGTGTCTTGAATACGCTTTTTCAATTTAAATTTTTCTCGCCTCTGTTTTAATGGATTTTAAATATAGTTAAAGTTCTTTGCAGAGAGCGATAGTAAACTCGAAAGTCGGGAAAGATGGAAAAAAATGTGGTAATGAAAGCAGCGCCACAAAGGTCCTTCACAAAAGCGGCTTGAAGAGCATTAAAATCTGGTGTAATCACACCGTTGTTACTCCATCCTTTCGACGGCAAATTTTTTATTACATTATAAAATGCTAAACGCCTCGCAGCCCTTTCGCTGTGAGCAGACGCGATCAATAATTTACGAAGACGTTTTTAAAAAGTTTACAGTCATCTGGAACTAAGTTTGTGTTACATACTTCTATTAAAATGACATGGGGTCGAGAGGACTTTCGTATGTATCCATTTAACTGTAGTTTGAGACGCTATTTGATTTCGATAAAAAAATGACATGCATTGTAATGCATCAATTGTCCTACTCAGTGTCAGTCGCAAAATAGATAATTTAGAAAAATTATGAGTTTTTAAATTATTTTTGAAACTTTATAAATTAATATAAAAAGTTTTTCATTTAGTATATTCAATCTTTAATATATTGAAGAATGTAGCCAATAAAATACTTCATAAAGTCTACTAGCTTCATAAGTCTGTCGTTTACGTACTATCAGTAGAATCAAATATAACATTTTAAAACAAACGTGTAACAACAAACAACTTGTATCGTCTATCAACATTTGTATAACCGCCATTTTGGAACAATGTTTACACTGTAACAGATACATTTATGGATACATTCTAAAATGTTCCATGTTGTTACGACTCAGTGACAATTTGCACGGCGGGGAACAAAAGGACAAACTCCGCAGACAGGTTCGGGAAATAATGAATTTTTGTCACAGTGAGCTTTTCGTCACACCGCCATATACTCGGAACTTTAAAATAAAGCAACAGTCTCGTTTTATTTTTCAAGAGACTTTGATGGTAGTAACATTATGAAATATGTTACATTACGTGAGTAGTCATTTTAAATAATCTTTTCTCTAAGAGCAATGAAAAACGCTGATATGTGTCTGAATAATGATTTGTTTTGTTTGTATATAAAATGATATATACCTATATAGAAATTAATACATACAGTTTATCAATAGTTTGTTTCAGCCAAGGCTCTGCGTAATTTGGGATCTCACTTGATATCGTACGATAGTGTTATTATTATTAACTGCTGGATCAATTGTTTATGGTTTTTTATCCGGCTATGATACTCACGATATAGAAAATTCAAACATGTCTTGGCATAGATAGATATAAAATCCACTAGTCTCCCAAAATCATTGATACAAAATCGATCTCTTCAAAAAGAAATCAACCTGTATAAAATTTGAGACCCTCACCTGCTGTATATGTAAAATTAATTAACATATTAGTAACACATACATAATAATCGTCAGTTGTATCCGCGGATGGGGATGATCGTAAAATTAATTATCGCGTCGAACGATGCACTCAGGGGCTCTTCCATTAGCAATAATTGATGAGGTAGAAATTGCGTCGTACAGTTGATTATTTTGAATTAATATGAAATTTAAATTAATATAAAAGTATTAATTTTGGTTTTGCGTCTCGCAAAATTCGCATCAAGCTGACCGAACAAATGGACTTCGGTCAAAATATTGGGGGCATCGAACCGTTTAATGCTTTGTATTATAATCAAATTATCTTTAAAACAGTCTGATAAACAAAAGCAGTATTTATTTGGATGGATTGTTGACAATAAAAATCGCTTCATTATTGTTATAAATGATCATTTTGTTATTGCATCGTATGTACAATCACCTACGTAATATAATGCATTATTTGCAGTCGAAATAATTGACTAGAATTTGTAAGATGAACCGATTGAATATATAGATACTTATAAAGTAAATAAATATATAAAACCAAGCATGCAATTATACCTAACAGTATGTGCTTATGCAAAATTTTCAATAACGATTTATTAAAAAACCCCAAAAACGGAAATTCAAAAACCAACCCCGATTATCATAACAAAAGCTCAATAAAGCGATTATATGAATTTCCCTACCTGCCGCCCCTACGTTTGGAAACTCAAGGGCATTGTGGAGTTGGGACGCGTCCGACTCCAGAAATTACGTCCACCCTCGTTCAAGCGGCCTGGGTGTGACAACTGCCTTAACTGAATAGTCTTACTACAAACGATAAACGACAAACTGCCATGTAAAAGATATTATATTTAATAAAATAATAATAATGTGATTTACAATTATACATAAAAGATATTAAATAATATAAAATTAAAGAAATGATATAACCTCTATGGCACGTATGTTAAACAACAAAATATCGTCAGTGTCGTTACTTGCACTGTGACGATGCGTGTAAAATTTTACTAAGTATGTGTAAATATTTAGCAGTGCCTGTAATACTATATGTACATATGTTTCAAAAAGATGAAATACCTGGATGGACCTGGAAGACCAAGAATAATCCACGATCATCTTATCTTTCTGTTAAAATGATGTAACCGAGTACATTATGTGATTCCTTAGTTACGTAGTGTTTAGAGAAACAAATTGTTGAAAAATAGTAACCAAGTCTTTGTGCGTTGCGACATTGCCAAATATGTGATGTATCCTTGAGGAGATAAAAAAGAAACATTACTGTTTAAAGTAATGTTAAGCTGAGCCTCACCATTGTTCTCCGTTCGTTACTCTCCCGCTGTCAAACAAGTTCCTCATGTTTATGATTTGTGTTCGGTCGATAGACTTCTTGAGTATCTACACATATAGCATGTATACTTCCATATATGTAACTCAATAGTAATTTGATATCGGACTATATTAGATTAGCGTTTTAATAATGAAATCATATTAAGGATTCTAATAAATAAATACGAATTTTAAAATAAAATAAATACGACGAAACGAACATAGAGCAAACAGTGTGCGTTTTACTGGCCTGTTCTTGCGGTAGTTAGTGAACCTGACTGTTGTTGACTGTCCTCGGCTAGCTGCATCCAGCATCTCCCTACGGCGTATCACAGGTCATCAATGGAACTAACGTAGTCTTTCTTGACCTAATATTCTATGCCTTCGTTGTGGTGCAGAAGAAATCCACAGCAGTCCTCCATCGCGAACAGTCTTGAACTCCACACTTAACGTCCAAGTCATGCCGATGCTCGTCATTTCTACTTATACGGCCCAACGCCTGACGTGGAATACAAAAACAAATCACGTTGCAAGTGTTTTCCGCGTACCCTGGATCAACATCGTAACTCGATAGATCGTAACATGATTACGCCGCGAGGAGCCTCCGCCGCGGCTTTTACCCGTAATGATCTGTAATAACTTTCCGCCGAGCTTTAAAACCCTCACTGAGTACACTTTCTTATAAAACTTCCTCGCGGATAACCTTAATGTTTATGGTGTCGTGTAAAGAATCAGAAAGCATGTTTATTATTAAGGCATTAGAGGCAGTCAATTAATAAATGGAAAATCTTGTACTCCATAATGTTCTGTAACACGTGTGAAGTTGCAATTGAAAGCTGGACATATGTATGCAATGTAACAGATATCTATGAAAGTGCAATTTTGTTGCATAAAATAAAAAAAATATTACAAAGATTTTCCAATGCAACACGAATGTTAATTCCACTGTGTTCGTGTTTCATAACATAACACATAAATATACGGTATCGGTGCAGCCATATATATGTATATGGCTGCACCGATAACGATAAAACAAATTCAGAGGCGGTCAACAGCGAGAATAATAAATATATACAAGTTGGGATTTAAATTAAACATGGTGCCAGTAGAATCATATGTGGAACGAAATGTTTATCTTTTCATTGGCGGGTGATTTAGTGCTGCTGTTTATTTTGTCGATTACGCTTATCGGTAGAATTCAGCAGGGAACTATTCTGTTCGTATTACAATAATACCTACAATTTACGTGACAATACTGAAAATAAAT
>DWEE01003646.1:0-10329 GCA_018245755.1 Parelbella macleannani
TTCAGACCTCGGCATTCAATCAGTGCGCGCAATATGCAAGTATATCAATCAATGGAAATCGACTCGACTGGATCACGGTCAAGTTCAATAACCCACGAGCCCCGTCTTGATTGACGACAGGCCTCACGCTTTTTACACTACGCCACGTTCTCACGTACTTTCCGTATTTGCGCGATGTTCACTCAAATTGTTAGTAATTTTATTCAAAATGTATATAGTAATGACACCAGTGGTTATTGGATCTGACTGCTGATCTTAAAAGTTTTGGGTTCGATTCCCAGGACGAATATTTTTGTATGTATTGTCTCTGGGTGTAAAAAATATCTGTGTAAATATAACTATACTGATATGTATTTGTGTAGTTTATCAGCCGTCTGGTAACCGTAATACAGACTCCCTTCCAGCCTACTTTGGAATCAGATGGCCGTGTGTGGTCCCAAATATTTATTTATATGTGTTAGACTGTTTATTTGCAAATGCAATATTTGCTTTGTTCATTTAAAAATGTAGGTGAATGGATTACTGTTATCATACCGTGCCTACTCTGCGTGAGTACTCGCGACCGATTAGATAACACAGCACTTCTTCGTAAAGACTGAAGTAATTTCAATTAATATTTTTATTTTCCTTCTATATGTTCATACGTTTCTGAATTTAGCAATACCTTTTATCAGAAATTAATATTACGTAACTTCGTGGTTCTTATTGTTTAGTCAAAAGCTCTTACACATATCAGAACCATATCGAGCGCAAATTCATTTCAAAATTTGAAGTGATATCCATATATTCCACATTTTGTTGTGTACCTCGCGAACACAAAGCTACCATCAGCGCCGGGCACCTCGCAAATGCACCTTTCCGTCGACTCTACTACACAATTCGCTTTAGTATGTATTCGATGTATCACTACCATTAGCCATAATGCAATCAGATTTCTACCATATCTTTAATCGCAAGACATGTTTTTAAATTACCACAGTTTAATACAATAACCTGCACATCTTAGAATTTATAGAAAAAATCTTTAATGTGTGTGAAGTCTGCCAACCCGCACTTGGCAGCGTGGCAGACTGTGGCCTTAACCCTGTCAATATGAGAGGAGACCCATATTCCAACCGCGGAATGATAAATGGATTGATTATTATTATTATTTTAAGTTGCAAAGAAAACATTCGTAACTACACCCAATTTGTCTCTGCAATGTGGTGTCACCGGTACGTCAGAATGGGCCAGTTAATTTGAGTAATCTTAAACTAATATACCTTTGATAGTGTTACTGGCACAGCTAAGGTTAATCGTAACGTCAACATAATCATAATCAGTAAACAGATAAAAGTTGGTGCAAGTTTCACAGATTATCACTGGAACGCATCGCCCTTATCACCAACACTTTCATTCTCCAGAATTCATTTATTACCGTCCTGCCTTATTTAAGACACCACGCAGACAATCACTGTATTACATATTTCACATTAGATCTGTAGTCTTTTCGCCTACACCATAAAGGACTAGGCAACGATGTAATACATGATAATAAATTATTTCTTTTTAACGCGTGGTCTAACAAACGAAGCCTTAACGTTGTACTTTCATTCAAAACAGACGATTTCTTGTTCCTCATCGTAGTCATAAGCAGTTGAAGTTACTGCCGCACTCGGGTCACGTACTCATTGCGACGTTAAAATCCCCCAAATAAGGTGCTGTAACATTCTTTACTGTGTGTTTTAAAGAGAACTCGAACGTTCCAACTGTGTCGTGATATGAGATCTGGTTGGAGATTAGTTCACGGAGTTCCGTATTCACTTTGGCGTGCACAAGGTTTTCTATATGATTTGTATAAGGAAAAAAGTATCATCCATGTACAGTGATAGTAACGGTAGGTATCATCATCAAGATGTATGTATGAAAAGTTCATGGGACTTGTCAACCACCGACAACAGAGGGGCGTCGGTTTTTGAATACCATTTCGTCATTACCACGTACTATGTATCGCGCGGTCGTCTCGCTTCGGATCGTGGCGAACGAGTTTCCACCGCCACATAACATGGTCTACTATTACGTTTATGCAATTATAATTGTTGCCAGTCACGATGAGCTTGCATTCAATCAATTTCCAATCTAATGCGCTTGTACATTTAGTTTACAAGTCATGCCTTCGTGAAATGAAACGAGAATATTTAAATTTTAACCGTTTAATACATTAAAACCGATGTGCTAGTGAAGAGTTAGAAATGTAGAAGAAGGACGTCAGATATGTAAGAATAGATATTTGGCACTGGGTGCTCTCTGCCTACCCTGTGATGGATCTGCCGCGATGATAAAATAAAATACATTAGAGAGAATCGTATACGGTTTAATATTTAAACAGCTGACGTCTTATTTGTGTTGAATGTGAAAATATATCGTGTACGTAAGACATGTTTAAATTAAATTGTGAATTAATAGAACACGCTAACCAAAATTGAATGTACTTCAGTCGACAGGATTCCGTATTGTCTGAAGACACTGACACTGATTGATGTACCGCCTCGGTCGTACAGCCTGTTGTTTAAACATGCTGGGACTGAGGTATTCGGATTTAGACTTCACTGACGTAAGAAACTTTAAGCATATAAGTATATCCCTTATTGAGCTATCTGAACGTAATTTTTTTCGTTGCACTGTTACGTATGGTTAGTAAGAGGAATTGACTTATTGAAAATCTCTTGACCTTAAACATTTAGTGTTTCCAACAAACAAAGAACCGCTCGATCGTCCAACAAACACGTCTTCAAAAATGCGCTATGCAACCTTCAAAGCTTACGGTCTTTGGATGTGATTCGTTCCGAAATCGAAACGGGTTCTTTCTTTTAGATATTACCTAATGTTTACGAGGTACATACACTCGTTTTGTACAGTTAGTGTGTGGGCGCGCTGCATTCATGCGTCCACACTAGCCTTCTTCCGATATACCCACGCTACGCATTGTGCTTTTACATCTTCATTTTATTATTATTATCCAACATCACATCTCCACTTTACTTGTTTATACGGAAATCGAGAGATTTTATGATATTAATAATATTTCAGATACTGTAGAGACACGCAATTTATTTCACAAGTGATACGGATGATTTTTAGTTCAAGGAATAAACGCTACGTCATCGGTGCTAATGTGATACAAAGTGACACATGAATCGATCTAGAGCTTGATAGATCGATTTTAGATCTTTTCAAATATAGCAGATTAGCTCAATTCTATTTGTACATACATAGCTCTTAACAAAGTAGGTACCAAAGGACGCGTTATTCTATCATTTTTATCATGCAATAATTTAAAAACCGTTCATTTTTTCTCATGTACAAGAACCCCTCGTTAGTAAAGACCAATTCCTCATTTTGTCACCTTAACGTGTACACTCTGGTTTTATAATTGGTTCCATAAACAGAAATAAACTGAGGCACGTGTCGACATAAACACCATTAAAACAACACGCTACCCCGTATTGTTCCGGTAACAAAACATCCAGGGGTTTCCTCTCCCATGTCAGAGTTGATGAAACTATGACAGCCATTGTTTAAGCACGGGGTGCACGGCACTTTTTGGGTCCTAAAACACTAAATCACGTTACAACAACAATGTCGAATTACCCAAAATGATTTACACTATACGAACAAGACATTAAAAATAAAACTTATTTGTTACATGCCAGTATTGTTTTGCTTTAATTTAAAATATAAAACTCAATAGTTAGCACGCAAACGCATCTTCTGGGCGAACCAATATTGATATTTGATTCATTATCATTTCTTTTTAATTGGATTATTATTTTCGTATTAGTATTTGATCGTTTTTACGCCAAAATGGAATAGGTTAATTCTGTAAGAAAATTAAAATTCCTGTTCATAAAAACATTAGGTACATTAAAATGTTTGATTTGCTAGGTTCAATTTTGCCGTCTGTAATAAAAGTTGGTAAATTAAACACATCCTCTTTAGTTCCAGTAATATAGGAGTCCGTCTCTAGATCGACCATAATACGCGCTATCAAGACACCAAGTCTATATTTAGAGGCGTTTTTATAAAAAGCCTTGAATTGTTTGCAGTGGTTAAATCCTTCCATAAATTACTTTGAGTTTTTTATTACATTCCTAAAGCTTCAAATTGTCAAATCAGTTATAAGACATTAATTTAATGTTATAAAATACGTATGTATGTAATACCCCTATATTTTCCTTATGGGGTAAGTAGCTATTTATCACAGTGGACATAGGCCTCCCCTAATCGGCACCACTCCATCCAGTCCTGGGCCTTCCGAATCCAGCAGCTTCCCGCTGTGTTCTTCAGATCGTCAGACCATCTGGTAGGAGGTATTAAAGTGCAATATTTAATATACATAAAATGTAGTGTTGAAATAGGTCCATGAAATGATTCAAGAAATTCCCTGGATATTTAAATACACATGTATGTACCCGGTACGATTCCCCGTATCGGGACAAACAAACAAACCCTGATACCATTGAACTTCCACCCTAAATACTTGTTATTTCTCAGAACGACAATTTTAAGGAATTTCAGAGCATTTTGTATATTTTTGTAGGTGTCGTAAAAGACGATTAAGTGTGAAGATAAATATAAGCTTTAACATAAATTTTCAATTTCTCTTCCAATCTCGACTCGAATCATTGCGACTAAGGTCATAGATTACCGACCTTTTTATTTTACGACGATGCAAATTTATACATCTTAAAATGAAGAGCTGCAGAGCATTACACATTAATTTATTTGTACAGATAAAATAATAACAGAGAAAAGATTAAATTTTATTTTGATTCATTAACCTCATCATCATCTCCAGTTACTATTAGTGGTCTAACAGCGTACGTACCTAAGTATATTGAAAAGTAGTTCGTGGTTAACATCGAGTGAAAGAATTTCGTGTCTGTAACAAATCTTTAAACAGTCCGTCTTCGTTGAGGGTGTAAATATTTTGTTGAGTGTGAGGCCTCAACTTTACCAAAATAACTATATTACCGCGCTGGAAGGTAATCAAACGGCGTGACACTACGCGTGCTAGGTGTGAACTGAAGTTCAACACGCTTTGCCGCCCTTCATTATTTTATTTTTAGTCCATCGCCGACACACAATAATGAAAACGTCTTACACTGTCAGCTTTCCAATGACGCGACGGACATGAGTAATTACATCTAATGCGTTATTGCTATCAATATGATGTTGATGTTAATTTATCGTATCTGGCCACCCACGGCGAGCAAATCATCATTATTGTTACGGCGTTGGAATTTTGCGCGCACGGTGCATTAAATTTTTTAAGGCCACTTACCTTCCCCATATATGAACCAGAGCTGTATTGCGCACATTTTCAATGTCATTTCATTCAGTAGTAATTGTAGCAAACGTAATACAACTTAACATAGATAGCAGCTGCCTAGTAATTAGTTAGTTTAGTGTTAAAAATGTAACTTTGGTTTTGAATTTTTCTTTAATAAAATGAATAACATGTCTTGGGATATCACTACACGGGACTACCAGGGCTGAAGTTAGACAGGGACTGTCCTATGGTAATCAAACAGCTTATGATAGATATAGTCTAAATTGTAATTGGAATTAATAAAAATAAATAAAATATATATTTACATATAAGTATATACTTAAATAGTTACTTTTAAATAACAAGACACAGTACTCATACAAATATTTGTCCTCATAACACAAATATTTTTCCTACAAAGGAATCGAAACCACGACCTCCAGCGTAACATTCAGGTTCACTAACCACTGGACCAACGGGTCAGTGGAATTCATTATTTAAACATTTATATGTGTCAGTAAAACGTAGAAACTCTTACCACAGTGCAAGCCACACTGCATCTCACATATCCATTATGAATACATTTGCATACGTACGACGTGAACCGTTAAGTGATGATGACATGCTAATATTACCATAACTCGACGTTTTAATTATTAAGAATTAAATACACGTTCGGGTTCTACGAACTTTGTATGCGAACAATTATATTGCGACTTCTAACCTCCCCGCCGATAAGACAATTCGACACTCGTAATACGAATCGAGAGTAGGTTTCGAGATAAGCTGTTCATTCTGTGTGGTAAATAAAAAAAATTCATGCCAAGTCATAAAACAAAAATAGAATCTTATTAAACTCAATATATCCGTGGTGTCTGCAAATTATAATGTATTTTTTGGGAGTTTTCATTAACAGAAAAATTTAAAACAGTTAATTAATTCGAGTGCTATGTGGCTCAAAACCATTTTTGAAAATTAAGTTGAAATTATTTTGCAATAATACACGTGCGTAATACACGAAGTATGATGGTATTGGATGGTCTAGATGGTGGATGATATTCATACAATATACATACATCTGTATAATGTAAACTTAAAGGCTTAAAAGTTTAAGGTGTTACATTATTTCTAAGAGTACACCGTAACACTCTAACTCTTTCGTATTAACAATCCTTAAGTGTTCAATAGCTGACCACTTACTCATATTTATTCCTGGAGCCCTTGAAGCGCTTCAAAAGTTTCTGATATAGAAAACAGATATGCCTCGAGTGGCTAAGACGGCGGTGGTATAGAGCGACTAGATGTGGCCTGATCGCTTCGACGTGACATACATGTTAATAGGAGCAATTATTTAACAAGTGTCGCTTATGTAATATATAATTGCTCATCAAGTACTGCCGACATTGAAAGTATATAAACAAACTTGTTATCATATGAAAATGTTAGAAATATATTCAGTTATAATACGCATAAAAAATTATATAAATTTCGTTCATTCGGAAAAAAGTTCTAAAATAAATATAAATACTGTCTGAATCTACGGCTTATTTTTGCGCCTCTGTTTCATTGAATCAGTTAATTAATTTATGTAACGATAACACACTTACAAGCAATTTTTATATATATAAATAGTAACTGTTATATGTAACACATACAATAATTAGCATTTAAAAAATTAAGAAAATTAGATGTCTATTTAATATTTTCTTTATCACCTGGTTTGATAGTAAGAATATTTATCTCGAGTTTGCCCTTTGTTAACAGCAATAGAAGATAAATAAGTCATTTCTATATCTAGTAACTTATTTCTAAGTATGAAACACTTGAATGACGACTTACATAGACATCAGCGGACTGGTTCCCGATAGAATGCGCGGCGCCCGGGGCGCTCACGTCCTATCAAAACAAACTATACTGACCCGCTCGTTAACTCACTTACAACCGAATATTCCAGATTTTACCAATAATCCTGCTATTATTTAATACATTTATGTATATTGCACCTGGAGCTTAGTGGTTTAGAATTCAGCCTTCTATTCCATTGGTAACGGATTCAAATTCTGGCATGCACCTCTTTATAAGAATTGTGTTTGAACATTTAACACAGGAAATTCAAAATCTTCCATATTGTTCTCTATGGAGTGTGAGTATAGTCAACCGCCACTTGGCCAGCGTGGCGAGCTATGGCCGTAACCTTTCTTATTCTGAGAGGAGATCCGTGTACTACAGTGTAACGATACAAGAGTGACATGTAGGTATACTTACTGATATCCCATTTAGGTGTACAAAGTCACTTGAATTGATATTTTTATGCAAACGTCACGTCGGTAATGAACCAAATCGAGCCCAGTGTCTACATAAACATACATATATAATAAATGACTCCGGTTTTTTCCGGGCCCTCGCGTCATGATAAATAAATTGCGAGTTTTCCTCTTGTTGAACACTTAATCTTTATGAAAAATGTCTCTCTGGTTCACTCTACAAGTCGTTAGTAGGTACTTATCACAAACAAGATAGCCCACTGCCACTCCAACTCGCTTTTCTGAACTATGTCAATGAGCTTAATCTAAGAATCAATGTCTGATTTTAATAATAATTGATTTTAATAATAAGAGCCTATTAACAAAGATTAAATATAGATTTTATGTTTAAAAAATAGTTTCAATATTGGTGGTAGAAAAACATTTTGACAGTGCATACAAAATTTCTAGGCAGTGTATTAATTCAGAGGATGTACGATATAATCAAGATCAAAGCTCCGACGTGATCTGGTAAGCCGGCCACGTACACTCGCGCGTAATATTGAATAACAACGCGTGTTACGAGATATTCAAGTAATCCGTGGCGCAGCAGGTAATCATTTTCAGCTGGATAATGACACATTATATCATATAATAAAACATTTTGTCGCACATGTATATAAATGGTCTGTACGGTCTCATTACCATCATTTACCCTTTTATCGTTCATGTGTTGGATACCGCCCTCCTCTCAGAATGACACGGGTTAAACGTTCTCATTAAAGAATATTCACATTAAGAATACTCTACCGCAGGCCAGTATCACTGGGTTATTATTTTTCGAATACAAAAAAGATAATGTTCTTCGCTTTCTCTACAATTCTTAAAGGTTTGGACTGGTAGGTTGTTTTTTCAAATAATATGCGTACGTAGGACAAAAATGTTACGAATTATGAAGTACATTTATGTAAATAAATATAAAATATTATGACAAAATTTCTGAAATAATAAATCGATTATCTGAATTACAATTTCTGAATTTATTACTATAACAATAGGTTATTGAATCCCCTTATAGCACACTACAGCTGATGTCTACGTCGCAGTAACGTATTGATGCCCTCCTTGGCGATCTCGCGTTATTAACTGTATAGTTTTAAGTGTCTCAGTTAAAATATGATAGATAAGCTCTCGCAAATGGTCCGCCGGCTCAATGAATCTTTAATAATAATGAATACATTAAACAATAACAATCCTACATTGCGCATAACTCATGGCCGCATAAAGCATTTACAGTATGACCACGCTTGTAAAGTAAAAAACTTGTCCAAGCACGACACTAACTGACTGGAGGTTAGCCGAAGATCAAATAACATCCACGGCACGTTCGGTTGTTGACCTCGCAAATCCTAGAATAAGCATAGCTAATATATCGTCGTTAGTCTTACGCACTTCCTCAATCCTTGCAATAATAATGAGTTACGGGAGCGGGGAACTTGTCAGAAATAAATCGCGCTTCATGTGGCTGCTTAACTTAATTTATTTGTTTTTCACCAACAAAATGATGCGTTTTATGTCCTCTCCTCAGCTCTTTACGACACACTAAAGCTCAATTGACGTCGCACTACCGTGTACGAGCTGGCCCTTGACGCGTCCCTTGACGATTCCGCCACATTTATCTGTTTTTCCCTAACAAAAACCAAGATCAATCTACTGGAACGTTAAGAGAATTTCATCGCCAATTTTAATACGTGAAGCGTATAGCACAACATGTTTACAAATATAACCTGTACGAGAAACCGTCCGGAAAATAAACATGTCTCCCTTAACATTCAAGGGACGTGCCGCGTTAAAGGGAGGAGAAAATTCCCGCCTAAAGGCTACAGAATGTTCGGCAATCTACTACGTTATTGAATCGAATAATAATAAGATTTTCGACGTACCATAAGGTTAATGCTATGAAGGTAAGGCAGTGGGTGAGGGTCAAAGTGGATTGTATTAAAAACGTTTATCCGAACATCCAACAGATGCTACATTTTTTACCGATACAACTCAACCACATGGCAATTCGTTCATTGATGCGTTTCATTCATACGCTCACGCATTTAGTTCAATTCGTTCGCTGCTATCGCGCCCTCCTACGTGCACAGATAAAATTTTATTTACGACAGAGATAACAAGACTAAGAATTAGCTAAGTGCATTCTGAAATTAGGTCAGGCGTTTTGGAGTTACTACGTCTGTTGTATATGGGGTCAGATGCTATGATAAGAAAAATGTATTTATAGCTCGAAAATGAGAAGAATACTTTAAATATTTTTTTTGTACATAGAAGTGAATATAATGGAAGTGATATGACTTACCTTTGAGTTTCAGCTGCTGAAGTACGACCATTGCATAGTTTTTTTTGAACTGCTAAGCAGCAACGCTAATGCGTTGTCAGGTTTTGAGGGGTGTTTTAGAAAAACAGATTAAGATATTTCCACATACCCACTATCTGATTGTTGCTAGTAACAAGTCTGTAATATATTTCTAATACTATAATAGTTGACGGCCTCGTTGGTCGAGTGGTTGCAAGCGCGACTGCCGATCGGGAGATCCTCGGTTCAAATCTTGGGTTGGGTGCTATTGGGTTTTTCTAATTTAGAATTTCTAGTAGTGACTCGGAGTGTATCTGTGCCCGGTGTATAGCAAAAGGCTCATCACTATGGTACTGTAACATAACTAGTGAAACGTGGGAGTGTACTACACTCCTCTGCCTACCCCTTCGGGGATT
>DWEE01003647.1:0-10328 GCA_018245755.1 Parelbella macleannani
ATAATCTTTGGTTGAGCATTAGTCCTAGTTGTTAATGATACCGCCCTCTAGGGGGAAATATTACTATTAAATTGGTCTAAAACAAGTACATTCATGTTAGTTTATCAGTTGTATACAAGATGGCGCTAGAAACAGAAATATATTTCTACTCTTAAGCGTTACATTAGGTCAAAGTAAAATTGTATCTACTTCTTCAATAGATGGCACACACTTTTATTGTTATTGCAGAGGAAATATACTTTATGATTAAAGGAAAACAATAACAAAGCAATAAAGCTTTTCAGAAACATTAATTTTTTATTTGTTTTTTAACTACATTGACACAGTTTTTAACTATTTGTATTTATAAAACTAGGGACAGTGAAAATTGCAGTAAATTTTTGTAAATGCTTTATTTATTTTCTAGTTTTACAATGTACCGTAATAAATATACAAAGTGACAGAAATTTCATTCTTTTTATTACATGAGCTGACAAAATTAATCGATTGCTTTTACGTTACCTGTGCCTATTTGTTATCTGAATACGTTATTACAATTTTATTAACGTTTTATAGATTAGTTAAGTATGTTAATTAAATAACCTGTTGTACTATAATATAGTTTTAATGATTTTTGAAGTGTTATTGCTAAGTGAATTGTAGTTGTAAAGATAAATGACGTTTCCGACAAACACTTTAAATACTTATCTAGAGAACAAAATTTTGGACCTTTGAATTTCCTCCGTTTAATGTATTCACCTCTTGAGAAAACTGGATTAGAAGTAAATAAATTATTTTGTTTTTGATGGTTTGAAACTAGTAACGAAATACCATGCGACCAACGATAGTTTAAAGCTTTAAGGTTTAAAGACTTCTTCGCCAAAAACGTGCGAATTCTAGGCATCTCGGATTTTTGGAACTGGTCTAAATTTCAGTATCATAAAAAACCTGTAGAAATCACCTGCAAATATAATCCTATGAATAAAATTATTTAACTTAAATAATAATACTGGTAACACATAGTTTAAGCAAATATATTAGAATAATACGTAAAAATACTACATCACTTTGAAGTGAGTGAAGCTTAGTACAAATATTAATTTTGGGTATGGCAACATTACGTATATGAGGCGTTAAGTTATGGCGGATAAACGCAAAAAAGAATCATCACATAAAACTAATCACTAAAAAACTAACATAAAAATTGAGAGATTAAATCCAAAGAGTACAGATGTGTTATATCTACGACACTTACATTATACATTACGAACTACTGATAATCTCGTTAAAGTTTTGTTCATAGTCTTTCAAAAACCGAAACAATACACACACTCATAATATATTCATATACGCACGATTATTTTCAATAAGGAAAATAAATAACCTTGTGTTAGTATAAGAAAAAAATTAAATATGGTAGAATAAATAATTGGAGTTTACGTAACCCACATCTATATAATTAACTGCATTTTTTATTTAAAACTCCTTTGAAAACTATATGCTAACATTCCAACATAATTGCGTAATATGTTAAAGCTAAAACTTAAAAAAATATTCAAATTAAATGTGTGCAGATTGGAGACGAAATCAGAACCTATATCAAATTAAAAATGTCATAAACAGAATCCTAGTTTGGTGAAATAACTGTCTCATCATAATTCCGTATTGTAAACTAAATTACTGATGCAGGAAACATGCCATGGTTTTGAAGTGCCTACTGATTAGTCTATGTTAGGCTTGTACTGATTTAATTAGGAATTTTGAATTACTTATAACGGTTTCTGATTTATTTTTGATAGCGTCACTTGTAAAAAGTCGACAATGTTCGACATTTACAATCGTATATCATCATCGATCGACCCACGGATTTCCATGGATTGTTTTTTCTTCGCTGCTGGTTCAGAAACTGTAAGAAAGAGAACAAACATTAAAAGTGAACAACATTTGGGGTACACTGCTTCGTGTCATCTCTTTTCATCACTGTCAACCCTTATAGCGTCCCACTGGTTTACATAGATTTCCTATCTGAACGACAAGTAGGGTTAGGGTCTGCCACGCTGCCCCAGTGCGGGTTTGCAGTCAGACGTTTTTTATCGCGATAGTGACGGCGCAGGACAAGCTCGGCGAAGTTCTCATTATATTTCTTGAACGCATGTGAATATTGATAACCTTAAATCTACCTGAACACTGAAGCTTAAACATAATGTGAAAGACGGAAAACTTGTTGCTGCGTCCTGCCCCGCGTGACGTGGCACGGTATTAATAAAGACAAGAATAATAAAGTTGGGTGGAAATCGTTTTTGTGTTTTTCGTAGTTCTATTAACAAAGAACATTTGCATTCAAAAATATTTACACCTTTATAATCTGCAGACGTCTTAGTGGACTCACACTTTGGACGACTACCTAAGATTCTCCGAACTGCATAATAAGTCGTGAAAAATGTCGTTTTCTTTTAATTACAAGCCTATGTTTATCTTTTCAATACTACTAAGAATACCGCAGATATTTTTTATTTTTATCTGTCATTATATAAAATAATTATTGTAAAGGTTAATATCATACATCTTATATACACATATGTACATATTTATCTTGTGATGTTATTAAACAACATACAGATGTCATGTTATGCAACGCTAATTGATCTGTTATTTAAAACATGATCAATTTGACCTTGTGTAGGTTTATTAGTCTGGCTGGCGGTAGTGCGGCTGGTGGTCTCTTCTTTAGTCTACCTGATTGCAGAGTCTGGAGTCGTAGGTTCGAATCCCACTCAGAACAAATATTAATATGTTGAGTTCATTCCGTCTCCATGACGTGTTTATTCTGTATCAGGGTGTGAAAAATATCTACTTAAGTTTACATATAATATATGTAGGTATACTTTATCAGTTCTTTGTTTAACATAAAACAGCCTCTTTTGAAGACTGTTTTGGGATCAAATGGATTTAAGTAATTTTAAAGATTGAATTTAATTCCTACTTATTACAATATCAATCATAATCAATATCATCGTCTGTTTATTTTTGGAAATTATTATTCTGTTTTATTATCTTCTAGGTAATGAGTCTGCACCGTAGGTACATCTTGGCTCTCCCTCAGGCCAGGCGGCGGGCGAGTGCTGGCCTGTACTAAAAAGAGGTCGCTTACTTTTTTCATCATCCTTCTTGTTACTATGGAGCAACCGGGGCCCCAGGTTGTTCGTGAGGAGGAACCCGATGGGCGTGGTGACGAGGATGGCCTGCACGATCAGTCGGAGGAACTGTTCCGCGTATATCAACTCATCACTACGGGTGCGTAGCGCCATCAGAGTCTCCAGCGCCAACGGAGCCAGAACTGCCTGTAGTGGAACAAACAAATTGACGTATAGAATATGAGGTGCTCAAACATGTCAAAAATCCGCTTTCAGAGCCACGAAAATCTGTATTACTTTTTTTAATAATATATTAATGTTATGGGTACACGTAAATGAAATTGTAAATGTTACATGTAAGTCCAATATTTAACGATTAATATTATTTTCTGTGCTAGGTCCGATGTCGGGTAGGCAGAGAACACCGAGCGCCAAATATCTCTATCTGAATATGCTTGTTCTACTTCGCCGCTGTCATAACACGCCCGATAGTTTCTTAACTTTCTGTAACATTGTACAGCCAGTATCTGACATAGTTGTTCAAGATGTGATTATGGAATGAGCATCCATTTGAGGTTTTTCCGGAGTATTATCGGGTTCTTTAAGACAAACGCCAAGAGAGCTCTCTCTCAAAGCCAACAAAGTATTAGCCACTCCTCGGGTCTTGCAAATGTTAATGAATGAAAAAAATTTGGTAAATATTTGTTTCGCTGTGACTATTTAACCCACATTTTAATTGAAGTACACCAGCACACAAGGGCTTCAAGACGACACAAAGTCTTCAAGAATTTTTGTTGTTAATTTGTTTGCAAATTTCCAACAAAGCGCAAGTTTATTAAATAATTTGAATTCGTCGTTACGTTACTGTTTTCAAATAACGAATGCCCGTCGCAAAGTGTAGTAAAGTTACATTTTTATAGACGTGCGAGGGAGCACAGCGGCCTATTTTGTAAATAAATTAATTAAATTTAATTCGCTCGAGGGGTGAGTTTTATACATTCCGTCGCCGATGGCAGGGCAAAAGTGATGTACTCTCCCGGCACCCTCTAAATCTTCTTTCTCAGATTATCCTGAGAGTAGCGGAATGATATTGTTGATATAAAAATGGCTTAAGCCGAATCGTTAAATCCGTATAAGAGCATTCCGAGCTCGCAACAGATAATATAAAAAATACGTTGTAAGGAACATCAAACCATTTTCGGCACCTACGGGTAAATACGAGTACGAGTACGTGTGTGGAAGAATACGGAAAGAAATTTCGTTGAGATTCTTTAATGCGAGGAAATTTTATTGTATGTATCCTTTATGGGTATTAAGATATCGTTTAAGCATAATTAGGTATTACTTGCTTCGTTGCGGAATTCAAGTGGAATTATTTTATCCGTGTCGGACGGAGAAAGAATACATCTCTAGAGCCCATGACGGGACACCAGGGGGTCGTAAAAAGTGACTAAACCCAGCGCTGGCAGATTGCGATATAGCGCAGACTGCCGAGGCATGGTTCATTTCCGGGAAGGACGACGATATGTGTGGCCGCATATCGTCGTGGAAATCGGAGGGCATAGGAAGAAGCACTCTGCTTCTCTCGGGTGTTGGGCCCGTAAGGACGTTGCGCTAGGGGGACACCGGTGCGTTACATAAAAGAAAGCATTAATACATCAACACTATTCGTATGAGTAACAACGAAACTAACATTTATAATGAATGAAAATTTCATTACATAAAAATATTGCGATTATTGTATTCTAATATTAGCTGAGCAGCGACTACTAATAAAGTTGTGTTTAAGTAGCGAAATATGAAATAATTTATCGCAAAAGAATGCTGACTCAAACATTAGTCAATGATCAAAATTAAGTTTAATATCTACTATGATAAGTTTAAAGTGATCTTAATATTAATGTTGCAGCGTCCCGGGCTGCGGCCTTAACACTTTTCATTTTGAGCGGCGACCTGTGCCCACTAGTGGAACTACCAGGGAGTTGATGATGGTAATAATTAACCAACACCTGTTTTAAGCTCTGTTCTACTGGACATGTTTGGTTTGTAACGATAGAGCTATATGGCACTTGGTGCTTCCTGCCTACTTCGTAACCATCCTGGCGTGATTGTATAATTATTACAAACCTCATTTATTTAATCGTATCTACATGGAATGTAATTAACTGAGAGTAGATATTTCATTTTACTTGAGTACAAGACAATTGTGTATTGGAAAGTTAACGAGACTCAACAATGTTATGCATCGAACAATGTGCCCACAGTCTACTAAGTGTTGATTTAGATACGTTACATTACATTTTGATACATTGATGCCGCTCTACACACTGTTCTGCACGTCAAGGTAATATAACAGATAATCTTTGGAAAACAATCATTCTATTGTATACAACTTACTTCATATATAATCAAAAGCGCATATCGTATTATACATTTAATTTTTCAGTAAATTCCGAGCAGGAAAAGGAACTTAATTTTCTATTTGTATGTGTTTTTGTGGTAAAATTAATGTCTTATTTTTAACAGCCGTAGGCTCCCCTTAGCCACAATCTCACCTAATGTTCAGCGAGATGTGGCCTAAAATGTAGCACATTTGCCTAAACTGTGTCTATTCATCTTGTCTTGAATAAATCCAAGTTCGGCAAAACTAGACGCTGGCAGCGAGTTTCACTCACTCAATTTATATTACTTGTGGTTTGAATTACTTCATTATTTCGATAACACACCTCGACAATGGACTTTGGTGTCCAAGTGCAGCAGATGAAGATCTTTTCTTTCAGTTCCAGATCCCAGCACACCAGCAGTGTCGTGAAGAGCCTCACAGAGAGACATATCAGCAATATTCCAAATCCAATCAGCATGGTATCTGACATTGAATGGTGTATCTAGAATTAAAATATAACTTCCTTTTAACGTGAATAACAGATTATTTTTTGAAAACAGAAGAGAAGAGTTTTTTAATACGTTGTTGTAAATAAGTGTACAAAATAAGTGAAACGAAGAAACGAAGTTATACGGACTGTTTAGTTTTAAAATGCTAAAAACGAGGAGAAAACCCTTTTGTACGAGTACATTTTCTAGCCTAATAATATATTAAAATGCGGATTGGTAGCGCGGTTGTTACGAATAATCATGGTATGAGAAAATAAAACACGGAGCACTCACTTTTATAAGAAGCCTGGCAAACAAATTGACGGGCCACCTAATGGTAATTGGTCAACGTCGCCTGTGAACATCTGCAGCATTCGAAGAGTGGCCAAAATATTGCCGGCTTTGAAAGAGAGCTCTCTAGTTGCTAATCTACTGTTACACATATCATCATCATGTCGTTTCCGATGACTGCTGGGCATAGATTTATCTAATAGCACGCCTCGGAGCTCGATCTGCAGCCGTTTAAATCCCGCCGATGCCAACTATTTTGCGTATATCGTCATTGCACCTACGAGTATTTGGTAGGTGTCCTAAGCTACTGTTTTCCATATTGCAAGACAATTAAAAACGAACCGTCATATTGTATAAGTTAAATATTTTGTAAACTGATAACGCTACATTGATTAAGTTCTACACACATGTTTGAAGTCCACATATCTTCGAATTCGAATGCCCACCCATTTTCATATACGAAACTTGTATGTCAAAGAACCATACGTAGTTTTCAGTAGGCAGCTAATTTGACACGGCCCGTGCAAAGAGAACGTTTCACAAGTCTGTGGAGCTTTGTGGCTGTTTAAACAGACGGCAGCGGCTGCGCTGCTGCTCTACGATACAGTTGTTTTTAATATATTTGCCTCCGATAACAATATGTACATATATTTTTACTGTAACACACAACGTTCTATTTTTATCGTTACGCATGCAAATAGGCAGTGTCAGAATTTCCGTTAAAAATATAAATTCAGTGTTTGCACTGATAAGATGAAGCGGAAAATTGTGAAAAGTTTATTTAAATGTATATAGCCGTTCGTGCAAGAGAACATTTTATCCATTTTCGATATTTACTTATCCTTGAAAAAATAAACGATTGTATATGACGATCGCAGTTGATTTTTGATTTGAATTGAGTAGCTTGGAATTAAATTATAAATACCTTACAATTTTATTCAAAAAGATAATATAGTAGATTTAAATGATTATTTTATAACAGATGTATTTGATATTAATTATTATTATTATTACTACACTTTCACGCTAGTTTGCTGACGAGATGAGCAGAGAGCACCGAGTGCCAAATATCTCAATCCTTACAGACCCGATGTGCTTGTTCTAGATTTATCAATTTTCAAACATCTTCTATCCACGAACTAATATAGTATATAACATTTTCTATTCCGAACTTAAGGTGACACCACACAATGAACTAGCTCACGAAATTCGGAAATCGCAGCTTAAAAGAGCAATTTACGTACCTCAAAGAAAGTTCCCGTATATGCAAATAGAATGGGCTCCAGGCTGGACCACAGGATGCGATACAGTTTAGAGGCGGGATTTTGGTTCAATTTCCAACCTTTAACCGCCCAATGCTTCGCCGCTGTGGAGTTGCAAGCCAACACAGCCACGCCGCCTGAAACGTACATACATACATACACATAGCCAGACTGCATCTAATATGTAGTAACCGTTAAGCTGAATGTTTATGTAGATGAAAAGAGTCAGAGTTACACCGTACTTTTAAGCGATGTTGCTGGTTGTAAGTTTAAAATGTACACAGCTTTTTCGCATCAGATTTTATCAGGTGCGGTAATGGACTTTTGTTTGCAGCGAAAGTATTAGCTATACATATCTTTGTAGCATGTTGCAATTTGTAGTATGTCTGAATGAGTAGCACTGTCAAATTTATTGCCGTAATTCAGTCTCTCTATGAGCTATTCTTTGTATTGGTAACTTTTAATAAATGTTTAGTTAGATATTAATATTACATATTGTTATATCATCACGTCAGGTCTCTTGTAAGCTCGGCAGTAAGCATCGACTGCTTAATATGTTTATCCTCACAACAAACTACTGTTACATACAGAGTCATGATTAAATAAATATTCAATTACATTTTATGTACAACTATTTAATGTTTCATTTCAATACTTAATTATATTACATTTTAAATTTTATCTTTGTTAAAATTGGTATTGCAAGTAATTTAAAAAAGTTTAACTTTAATTCCTAGCTACAAAGCTCACACGGAACTGTAACGAGCTGTCTGTGTCGTTCGGTACGTTCTTTTCGAACGGAACGAGGAGTGAAATCATTAAAACTCGTACCGGTGCCGCTCCAGCCGACCAGGGACGTGAAGCAGTTAGCGAACAGTCCGCCCAGCAGCACGAACAATATTCGCAGTTCCGTTACGTAGGTGTCTCGGGAGTTCGGGAAGTACTGCGCCAGACTGCCCCATACGACGCCCAGGCCGGAGCCCGCGAACAATGTCAGGCCTGCCTGCAAATGATGTATTAGTTCGGTGTAGTACATTTATTCAGTCGGCCATATCTGGCACGGGATTAATCGTTGGACTTCATATATTTTGGAATACTTTTATGGTTGTTATTAATGTTATTATATCACAACGCTACGTTTACAGGGCAGGCAGAGAGCACCGCGCGCCAAATATCTAAATCTTTATATTTCTTGATGTGTTTTCTGCATGCATTTAAAAAATTTAAATATTTCTTAAATTTACGAATTTAAACCTTTTGGACACGCCTACCCCGAAGCTAAAAGTCCCGGGACTATTTTGTAATACTCCACGTTTTAAAGCTGTCCTGCACTTTCATTGAATACATTTACACTTACAAACAGCTGAAGTGACACTGTTCGAAGTCCGGATGTCTTTTAAGAGACCAGCCCGAAGCTACTTGTGAAATGAAGTGAAAAGTCAATATATCCTCTTTACGAGGTAGGTTTAAAGTTTCCTTTTGTGCTTTAACGTAATATATAAATCTCATATACCCATGTACTTCTGATCGATATAACGTTACTCGTATGTCTTTGAAACAGATTCATGTTACATTGTACATACCGTCTTTGTTTTTTGTTTTTATTAAGCTACGAATAGTACCTACATTTGTCAGTGCATTTGTCAACCTTAATACGATCTATTTCATATGCCAAAATCAACTCCACGTAAGATAGATGCATAAATTTATATGAATTCTCACACTTGATAATTTAAAATGTGATAACGTTCCAATTCAGCAACCATCCAGGAACGTTTTGGGTGTTACAATATTAACTATTCACCAATAAACCGAGCGTTGCCTGAGCAGTTAAGTTGGCCAACCTTTTGTGTTGCAAATAGCACTGCAGCGTCATGTTAGCAGACTTAGTAATATTGGTTCGACATGACAATACATTTACATTATTTAATTTCTCGCACCAATATAATTGATGATATTTTTTCTTGTATAGCAAACGTGACAGTGTCTGTAAAAGGTGGGTCTTTGGAATATTTTACTCAAATACTAGAAAAATAAGAGCTTCTATTGCCAGTTTCAAAAATTTAAAACATTGCTAGATTACAAACGGTAACGCATACTATTATTACATAATAATATATCTTCAGAGATAAATAATAGGTAACATTAAAGTTTTGAAAATAGAAGTTTGTAAAAAGGGAATGTTTGCCAGTTTTTAAAAATCTAAAATATTCCTGAATTAAAAATAGTGACGTCCATTGTTGTCATATGTGTTTTCAAATAAAAATAACAGGTCACATTAAAGTTTTTTCCGTTACATTGTAATTGTAACAATCCGTTACATTGTAGACAGAGAGCACTAAATGCTAAATATCTGTAACTTAAGAGACGTACTGTGATTATTCTGCAATATAATTAATATATTTTATTAAATAGAATGGATACAAAAATATTTTTTCAACATCGCAAATCATATAGCTACGAATACAGTAGTGGAAGCACGTATAATATACGGCTTGACTTGAGTGGAGTACTGTACTTAAATTTATTTTTGTTAGTTGGCAACGGTGTTTCCGCTGTTGCAGGTAGTAAGTTAATTATGAGACGTTCCAAGTTAATCTGGGAGTTAGCGATGCAATTGCTACCGGTTCCGTTGAAATTTTATTCTTCGAGAATAAAAATGCAAGTGTAGTAAGCATACAGCGGGTGCATTCGCCACTTAACATAAAAGCACTTGCGGACTTGTCTGTTTTTACTGTACCTGGCAAATGGAAAGTAAATGGCTTGACAAAGAGGCCATATTTGCTTGTAA
>DWEE01003648.1:0-10326 GCA_018245755.1 Parelbella macleannani
ATATAATATTCTCTTTCTCGATATTTAGTATTGGATTAAGTTGATGTCTTAAACAAATTTATTATATGTTCGTCAAGATAATCGGATCATATTTACTACCATTTCATTAATATGGTAATCATTACATTAAGAAAACATGTCGTATTTTACATTAGTATTGTACATTTCTATTGTGTAACATTGTATGAAATAAATAAGCGTAATACTTTATCTTGCAAAAGTTCAAACGTCATGGTTTTGAAGCTTTTTTCGTTCCCAAATATAAAGGTTTTGCAATCTTGCAACCCTTAAATCCTCGCATTCAATTGAAATCTTTATAACAACTTGCCCGCGGTCGAATTAAAATGTACTTTATCTCGCACGCAATAAAAGTGACTTTATCGCTCGATGGTATCGTCACCAATTCGAAAAGACGTAAGTGCGACATAGGTATAACGTAAAGTAAGCTCTAAATGTAGTGTAGTAACGTATAATTTCACTGTTACAATTTTCTGTACGTGTAATATAAATATCGGTACAACTTAGGACGGAACGATCGCATCTCGGAACTGAAGGCGTCGCACTTTTCCGTTCTCGGTTGGAGAGCAAATTTTCCCTCCTCTCCTTTATCCATTCTTCGGCCGAGTTTGTCGCCGCTATGCTTTTCGGGGCGATTTTCCGTTGCTGTATTTTACTACAGTTTAAACTTTTAACGTTCACCGGCTTTCCCCCTTTCGCGCTAAATGGAATTTTAAAAACCTGTTTAAAATTTGCGCCCAAGCGCGGAATTTTCGGACGTGCTAATACGTCGCCACCCTTCCGTGAAAATCGGCAACGACATGGAGAAAATAATGTTTTTTCTTTTCCTTTCGGCGGGATTAAACGGTTCTTAAGCTGTTAGACGCTTTAATTTTTCATCCGGTGTAATAAAGTCACATGAAACGACGTGAAACGAAATACAGCCCAGATTTTTTTTTCTCTCCGTCTATAGTTACGTTTTCCGACCTTACCAAAGTAGACATATTATGAATTAATGTTACTCGCAGAACAGTTTGCTAATAGAAGAATTAGATGTTTATAGCGGAACTATTTAACGTATAGCTCGGCCATTAGATGCTCTCGCTCTCCCGCGAAATACCTGCCCGTTCTGGCGAGTGAAGTTACAGTTCCCACGGCCTGTTCCATCGCGGACGGCACCGTGCGGTCATTGCTATGCCATGCCACCATTACCACTGGCCGTTTCACACTACCATCATCCGTAGTTCATAAAAGGTTAATAAAACAGCTGTGTTACCAGTTGCCTGTTGATTTATTGATTTATTTATTTAAGGTACATCAACGCAGAATACACGTTAATTTCTTTATACCTATGTATATTGCAAGTATTATATAGTAATTCGTGTTCCTGCAATTAGTAGTGAACACGGCATGTTAAGTTTGTCACGTAGTGATTAAAATGTTGATGTTCAAAATTTTGTTCCAAAGTTGCAACATATTGGTTTAGTCGTTTACCGATATAAGACATCCTGGGACCCACCACCGCCGGCGCAGAGCGGATAACCTTTTTCCGTTGCATCGTTTCTAATTAGCTCCTTGTAATTACACTAATTAGCCACACGTTACGACTTCCGCGAAGATATGCGCATCACGGTATCGACCTCACAGCCGCCAGCGCGTGTGCGAGATGTGTGCGATCTGATCAATCAGCTCGACGCGAACCGGTCTCGAACTTGCTACTAAGTACTACCAACGTTCAGCTTATTTTAAGATTTTGGCTCGCGACAAATAGCTATATTGTATGTGCTCTAATGATGTATGTATGTACGTGTAAATTCTTGCCTTAACGCGAATATTTTTTTTTGTTTTCGTTTCTCACCTCATCTGCTCGTTGAAGTTTTCCAACTTGATTCTTGTAATGGGTTTAGGTTTCTAGATCATTCGGGAATTATCAGAGATGGCACTTCACTCAACGGGTATAGTGGCGCCACAAAAGGGAACTTCTGAATCTCCGTTCGTTCTTTGTATAGGACTTAAAATGTTAGAGTATTTAACAATATTTTAAACATAAATATCACTTGCTAACGATGAAGGAAAATATCGTGAGGAAACCTGCACACTTTAGAATTTATAAAAAAAAAATTCTAATGTTTGTGAAGTCTGCCAACCCGCACTTGGCCAGCGTGCAGACTAGGGCCTTAACACTCTCAATTTGCGAGGAGACCCATATTCCAACAGTGGAATTGCAAACGGGTCAATTACTATTTTATTATTATAACAATATATGGGTCGATTATTATTTTATTATTATTATAACAGTATCAGACAAAATACGAGTATATATTTTTATTACTTAACTAAAACAAAGAAACATAAACAATGTCAAACTACATTAATTGGTACAGCGCGGAAACTGCGCTTAAAGAATATCGCATTTCGAGCACTTTTAAAAGTTATTTGGCAACATTTGCGCATACAAAACACAATAGATATTTTTAAAATGTGAACGTTCAAGGACGTTTAGATAATTCTCAGTATAGACTAAGGCTGTTATATATAGAATGTTATTTCTCAAATTCTTATTATATAATATCTCATTTATTCAAGAGTCCTTGAAGTTAATTTCAATTCGAATTAACTCCGTCTTACATACATATACATAAGTGAGAACACGCATATTGCTGTCAATTAACATTTGTCGAGGGCGCCGGGTCACTGCCGAATGCTATAACGTGTCCATATTATCTTTATTTTTAAGTTACATGTTTCGTCGTTGTTTTTATGAGAGCGTCCGACGTCCCGAAGGAAGGCTAGCCGGCCGTTTCAAGTGTGCACGTGCCCACTTCAACTACTTATAAGTCATCTTCTAACTCTAATTCGAATCGATCCGACCTCGCTCCTAAGCCGCGTTCCCACGGTAAACCCCTCGCCCTTAGCGTAATAAATTATATTCCTGTACACTACAGTATTAGAAAAGTTTCTTTTGACCCTGTTCAAAACTTTTAACCCTATCTGTACGTCGACGGAAGGGGGTAGAAAAACGCATATATGTGTATGTATGTAACAAAATGAAATCAACATTCCCATTAAATCAATTAAGTGACTATGCAAACAGCTAGGCAACTTTTCTTGTTCGCATTGAGGCGATTAAAATACGTGGGGAGATATTAAACGACAAAGTTGAAGTTGCTTTTGTGCTAGCTGCATCCGATGTGTGGTTGCCTGCTATTCAATTTGATAGGTTAAGACTTATGCAGGGGTCAGCCAGCGATAACCCGGCTCGGTTAGGTGTACACTGATTATAGCGGGTGTTGTGTGGGTGCGGGGAGCCAATTTAATTGCGCCGGGTAATATTAATTTTCGGGCGGACATGTTGCGACGCGTCGTATTCGTATAAAACAACCCCCGCACGTACGCGGGGGTTGATAATAATGTGGATCGCTGCGGGCTGTTGTTGCTAATTTGTTAAGTTTTAGTTGGACGATCTGTTATTTCAACGACGTTGTATTAATAAACTGTTGCACGGTTTATAATCGACGTCGACTCACATACTGATGACTCGGATGCCTTTCGTCCAGTATTAATCGACATCAAGAATTTCGATTCTATGAATAGTAAGTAAACAAGAGGTAGAAAGGAACGCCATACATTTACAATATAATCTATAAATGCGTAGTTACGCGTATTAGGAGTTGATTTAACTGTTGTAAATTTTTGTCTCGTTTTCTCACGTTGAATTGTCTGCGGTGAGCAAAAGAAAACAGCCACAATTTTCTATCATTAATGAAAGAGACTTTGTAAGTGCTCGCAGTCGACTCGCTACGAAACAAGAGAAAAGGAAACCAATTAAAATTCGGTACTCTCGAACTCGGTGAAATATGATTTAATCGAATACAGAAAAAAGGGTTTTTGCACGTTTTGCGCTGAAATTCCCACGAACGTTGCTAAAGCTCCGCGAGGCAAATTGTCAATTAAAATACCTCCATGAGAGCATAACGTTAAACGCTTATTACTAGCACAATTAGCGGAGCGATGATTTTCGTTGCTCCATTATTCTGTGATTTTTAATTCGTCACGCGGAAGAACGATCAATATGTAATTAACGAAACGGGACATTCACCGTGTTGTTAATAAGCTGTCTGATATTTTCTCTTGTGTCTAAACGTATTTGAGATGGAGACAAAAAAAGAAGGTCGCCTGTTTTGTCTAATTACTAGAGGTCTATTGACGTCTGTCATTATCGACAGGGATTAAGAATGAAGTGACGTCTTCAGAAGATTCGGGGCATTTACGAAGGCTAATCATATAATTCAACATGTTATGATAAGCAATTTCTAGTCTGGTCGAATGGTAGACAAGGATATAAACATTACAGGACAGAAACTGATATCTGTTATAGACTTGATATTCGATCAATGCTTACCGAGGATCTTTTATAGGCAGATATTCTAAAAATTCAGGTTATGAAATTTTGCTTTTAGCAGGTATTAACTAGTTAGTAGTAGTTTTACGAAAAAAATTCCTCGGCAGTGTAGTTGTCGTCCATACTAGTACCTAAGTAGCAGCATAGGATCTTTGCTGACCAGCAATACATATAACCTCTGGCTCTGCTTCTATCCGATTGTAATAACAAGACCTTACTGTCCTAATAATCTATGCCTTTTATCTGTTTATGTACTCAATCGAACTGAAAAGTTTCCACGAATGGAAATTGCCGAAAATAATCGATTCCTTTTTACGTAACGTGTTTATGCCTGAAGCCGGATAAGTACGCCGCAAGCGATCGGGTCGTTGTTTAAGTTTTTCAAAATTAAGACGTGGATTGTTGCCCTTTTCTTTCGAATTGTCAGCCGCTGTTTGTCCTGTTGACTTTCTCACTTCAGGTAACTGTTGTTTTCTTCTTCTTGTTCGTTATTACATCGTTGTACTGATTAGTTTGTTCTCATTTTTATATTTAAAATTATTTGGATTCAAAATTTAAATACTTCACTTCTACCTCTATGTAGGTGGTAGTACTTTCTGCAAAAGGTATGCGTGGCACAGGTATAATCATAACGTACCCACAGCACTTCTAACTGCCACTAACCAGAATTTGTTTTATGCCTTTTAAAATAATGTCATATGGAAACACTAAGACACGTTGCCGCCGATTAGTACTCAGGGATCCTTTGTGACTTGTCTCAAGCAGGGTCTTGTCCCATTTGAGATTACTCCTTTAAGAGCTGCAAATTTTCTTTTAATCGTCAGTGACTTTATCTCTGTATCATTTTTGTACTTCCATAACCTAAAATAAAGAATAATACATTCGTGATTTCGAAGCTATCCTTAATTCAAACCATATACTAATACAAATCGTATAAAACGTGTAACTTTTTGCACCGACCCTATTAATCTTTTGTTGGAACACATTTAACTTGAAATATGACCGTAGCGAAACCGATCACAAACTACACAAACCTCACAGCCGACGAGGAAAAACCGCGAATTAAATGTGTGTACTTCTTTTGTACCGGTCGATTGTCGCAAAACAATTCTTTTTTTCCCGGAACCGATTCATTAATTTTTCCTTGTGGCAAGACCCCGCGCAGTGTTCGATGCGATGCGATAAGTGCTGCCACTGTCAATACTCCAATGTCTGTCGCAATGTTGTTCTAGTGTCGTTAGCGTTATTGGGTTTCAGTCTCTAGGGTGACATTAGCAAAACGATCCGTGATGTGTTTTAGGTTCATTTACAAAAGAAGCCACGTTTCTTGTACCGTCTGCATAAAAATTATTAATTCTCTTTCAATACCGTGACAAATCCACGTTGATTCATATACCTAATGTTCATATGTTAGCCACTAGTCCATTAAGAATACCCGTTACGTGTCCCGTACCTACTCTGGAAGTGCAATGTTTGGTGGTGCATCTCTCACTATATTCGTGAAGAACATATCTTTCTGAAAGAACAAAAATCTGTAATTTTTACTTAGATACTATAACGATAAAGAAATATTTGTATTCACCACAATTCACTTAACTAGCCATTATCTATTATTTTGTTCGACGAGAAACTTCGCACCAGGAATTGACTAAAGAAAAGAGACTGTCCTAAGTCGTTGCTCAAGGTTTCAAATATTTCTGTGTTAAAAGACCATAGAACAGACTAGTACTACTTTCAAATTCATAATAGTAGTATGATATGATAGTGTCATTGTTCATCATCACCAGCCTACCCCCGTCCCCTGCTGGACATACGCGTAAGTCATTCCAATAGCACGCCACTTAGCGTATCATTATCATTGTATCATTATTATTATAGATAAAATATCATCGTTCGGTAAAAATTGGCAAAGTCGTCGTTTAACCGTGCCATCGATCTCCCGTGTTCCCCAATTGACCTTACGCTACGATGTCAGCGACTCCGGTGTCTGCGTATTAAAATCGCTCCTTTAATACACTTTACGTTCAAAAGATTTCTTTACAGTTCATTCCTCTTAATGGAAAAGTTCGCCGGAATTGGTATTTTTTATTTTTGGGACATAGACTACGTGTCCAAAACCAAAAGTGATTACACCAACATAACAAGAATGTTTTTACAGGTTTTCTAAGTCTTCAAGAAGAAAAACTGTAACTATAACGTGGTTCCCGAGATAACTCTCGTGAAGTATTGTAAACTTATGATAGGTATTTACACATCAAGATGGATACGTTTAGTGTGTATGGATTAGCAAACGCCAATCAATGTTATGCCAATTGAGATAAAAACATCTACATTGCATATAGAACATTAATCGAAAGTTTTAAAAAATTATTTTGGCTTTGTGATGTGCCTTTGATTTATTCAGTTTCTACACCGATGATATTTTTTTTTTCACTGTCAATTAGCGAATGAATGCTAATAGACTAAATTGTGTCGCCTCGAATAATAGTGCAATCGCAAAAAAACGGATACTCATTTGTAAGATTATTGGGGTTGATGCCAAGAACCGGTTACCTTGCACCAGATTTACATAAAATTAATCGCCTTTGCAATATATGTGTATATCTAATTAATAACATATACGAGTAGATATCAGTAAGATTCAAGGTCCAATAGATATATTATCTTATGCAATATATCAATTGAAAGTGGCCTTTCTAGACGAGGGCACGCGACTTCGAAGGCAGGTGGGTAACAGCTGCTTCGCCCGTAGATCGACCGTTGGGATTGTCAGTCGAGACCTCCTGACGGCTTCATAAGTATCAAGATTTAAACAGCTTGTGCGGTGAATATTACTGGTATCAAAGTCTCATGGAAATTTTTATATAGTGTCTCGTTGAACAGACGTAAAATTTGTTAGGTGACGTTGCTTTACATTGTATTCTTTATGAGACATTGTTCGACTGAATCTATAATAAATATGCTATATATTATACTTATGTGATTCTGTTGCCATCTTTTCTTTGCTATCTTGTGTGGTCCCTATCAAATTTATAGATATTCATCCTGGTCTCTAGAAGCTTCCATGAACCACCCTGACACAAATTAAATTTTGATCGTGGTTTTATCCAATGGATATTTGTTTCCTAAAACCAGCTGGTTCGATCACACCAAAACTTTATAAATCTTAATATAAAGAAATTTTAATAAATCTTAATTTGAATCTACATATCTTGATAAATCTTATCTTAAATAAATCCGAAGTTTATTTAATGGTTCCATAATATTTATAATCTTGGCAGTATTAAATTATTATTATCATTATGTTAGGCATATTTAAACATCATTGCCGTAGTAATCTATGTCTATAATCTTTTTATATATATTTTTCATTTATCGTTTACGCCTCTACCACCGTTCTTATGTTTTATAAATTCCTAGTCGATGGACATCGCGTGATCGCTTGAATATTTTTACATCTTTTTTGCGATATAGTAATGTTTTTTGGGTTACACTCTTGAATTTCCATGTAACGCTACTCAGATAGCTGACATGTAGTCATTTAAATGCAAATGCACAATGTACTATTTTTCTTTAACACATTACTTTAACATGTATCAAGATGGATATGTTCAAAATGAAGGTACTAAAGTCTGCGATATATTCAGATGTTTTAAATGTAGTAGTGTATGCATATTGTTCCATATAATATTTATTGATATTCTCACCCGTATTGAAGCAATAAATAATGGTAATATTTTTTAATACTGTATCATATCATCATCATTGTTATAATAAAACCTTTCTTATCGCTCCAATGTTGGTTAACCTCTCAGAGTTAGACTGTCAAGAAGAGTTAATTCGCCCATGCTGGCCAAATACGGATTGACAAACTTTGAACTTATAACGGTAAAAATCTTGACATTTTATTTCGAGTCTTTAACCGTCAATCCAAGTTAAGGGTCGCCCAATGATATTTTCGGATCGTTACTACAATCTTGATTTATCGCCCGATTCTTGTTAACCGAAGTACTTATTAAGGTAGCAAGCTGTTAATACAATGGCTTATGCTCGTTTTAGGTACACTCTCGTCGACGTTCCGGAAATAGATGCCGAGTTCCGACCGAGGGCGTATTGTGGCGTTCGGTCTCACTTCTTGCTCTTGTTTCAGTTTTGTTTTAGCTCTAGTGGAATTACATGAATCGTGTGCTCATGATACGCACAGTTCGAACTTCGGTAATAATCTCTCTCAAATCGCATTTACTGCTTATGAGTTTAATTGTAAAATAAAAGTTTACAGTCGCCGTTGTAGCTATCAGTCGATGTAATTTATATATGTATGTATGTATATGTAGTTAGTTGGTTTAATTTTCTTAGTTGTGTGTTCAGCATTAAGCGATTACGGAATTTTCCCCTAAGTGTTCTTATTTTTTGTGTCGTGAATTTAAATATAGAATCATTTAATTAAAATATGGAGATCGTCAATTATGACTTGCTCTATTTCTCTGGTAAAATAAACATGTAGGATTTTACCTATTTCACGTATGAACGTTAGTTTTCATTTCGCTTTTTTGTTTTCTTTCCTCTTTTCCCGGGAGCCGCGGTTCGGCGCATGTCGGTTTTAGGAGTGTACTTCACTGTACAAGTACTGCATGCAGTTACCGTAGTTTTTGGTTTGTTTGTTTCTTGTCCCGTTCATGCTACTTTTGAGTTTGTTTGCACCCGTCTCGTTAATAATTCCTTAAATGGATCCTTGTCGATTTCTTAAAAGTGAGAAAGATCATTTCTACCCACGTTTTATTTATTTATCATGTCCTTAGCGCGCTGACGCATAAGCAATTACGTGAGCTTGCCCAATAATTGATGAACGGTAATTATTGAAGATTTATTCTACCCTAATATTTAAATTGCTTACAATAATAATTTTATAATCTGTAATATGACATGATTTCAGTGTTTAAAGACTGAAATAAAATATAATGATGATAAAAATTCTACAGTTGGAAACAATGTAAATTAGTAGCCTTAGTTAAGTCCAAAATATTTAAAATATAGGAGAGCGCTAACACCAAAGAAACACTCATAGAAATCGTTTCATAAGCTCAGTTAATTGTTTAACTTATCAATGACTGCTCCATACAAATCCAACGCAATGCACACACACTATGAAATAATATGCAAGTGTGGTGTTGTTGTATATAAAATCTAATGCATCGGCCGATCGTGCTAGGCGCGTGCGTTGCGGTCAGTACACTCGCGCGCTTCGCACGCTCGCGACGTGTCCGTGACGCAGTCCGCTGGCTCCGCGCGCACTTTAGTCCGCGACTGTATTCGCGCGCGTTCACGTAAACAAAACTCAGAAAATATTGTGGAGCTTTCGTGTATATATACGTACCTATTACTTTTTATGTTGCATTTCACGACGGCGCTTGTTCCGATCGGTTATGAATCTTCGCGTCTTAGCCATAGGGGCGAACGATGAGCGTTGTTTAAACGAAACATCTTAATAGCTTTGTCGGCTTTTAAAGTTTGCGATTGTAAAATTGCCTCGATTGCCTTGTTCGAAGCTCGTACAATCGCGACGAATTGTAATTCATACAATTTAGTAATGAAATTGGTTTTTTTTTTTCATATTTATCATTTCGTATGAATTGGTATATTTAGGACACGTGTTTTTTCCTTTCCTATTTTAATTTGATCATTTGATAGAGTTTAACTCTACATTTTTGGGTGGATTGTGTTCATTAAGCGTCTAGCGCAAGTGCATACTATAAGGTCGGCGTCTGGAAAATCGATGGGAGGCAAACACGGTGATGTTGATGTGCGAATAATCGTGTCGCTAGGGTTGTCACAACTATTTTATTTTTCCCACACAAGTTACTTTGTTAAATTTATCATTTAATACCATTTTATATGTTACAAAAGAGACGAAAACGCTGACTTTTGAT
>DWEE01003649.1:0-10326 GCA_018245755.1 Parelbella macleannani
AATAATAGCAAAGTCATTCGAAAGATTCAAGAAATTGATCTTATTTATGTGTGGTGTGGTACTATTGCAAGAGCTTTTAAACTATGAGTCGTTAAACTGATTGGACTGTGATAGTATAGCGTTTATAATGCAGTAATTAATTTGCCATTTACCGCCTCTGCTATTTCTGTGGACAGTGCAATAGAACAGTCATTAGCAAGATCAGCGCAATCTTTGATTAGTACAACATATCAACGATTCACGTTTCTATCGAGAGGATATCAAATCCTGTTCATGATGGGTGTCAAATATTGTCATTTGAATAAGCTTAACTCTTAACAAGCGTGCGCCTTGTTTTTGCTTGGGTTTTTTGTTCTAGCTTAGTTCAATATCCATGGACATAGCTATGATTAATATGACTCAAAAAATGTCTGATATTATATTTTTCTGTCTTTACTACGTAGATACCTTTAAAGAACATATTTTATTATAACCCGTTATAATATCTATCATAACATCGCTAACACCTATAAAATCAAGAGTTTCATTGAAAACTGTATATACCGCGGTATCTTATGCATTTATTACTCGTTCAAGGAAACCAATTACTCAAGCTCAATTAATCTGCAGTAAGTCAACACCGAGTCATCAGCGATCAGGTGTTCTAGTTAAGATACAAATTGAAGAGGTAATTAAACATCGTATCGCTGACCCAGTGTGACGCGCTATCAATCAAGCAAGACTGGCCCAGTTTTTGCCATCCGGTTCGACCGTTTCAGATAATACTTGTAATGATCGAAGACATTTATCACCGGGTGACTGATTTATTTGAAATTCATAGATAACACCAGCCTTAGCTTTCTGATTTGCAACCGAGTTATTGATAATAGAGAAAGGTGTGACAATTGTTGTCGAAGGAGCTACATCGGCCCCGCTATTATTTAACATTACCATATGATATATATTTATAAGCAAGAACAAGGATAGCTATATCTTATCATCATTCACAAGAGTAGAAAGACCTATTTAAGTTTTTGTATGGAAGTCAACATTTAATTGTAACAGATGTAATATAACAGCGATGTGATATAATTGTAAAAATACCTTGCGTTGAAGTTGATTAAAATGTAGGGCATTGTTTTGCAAGACCGGTTTGTATCCGAACACTTCCTCGCGTTGATTAGTTTAACGACATGGATCGATTATACAAAAACTTAAACAGATGTTGGGGATACCTAAATAGCTTTTTGGGAGCTGTTTTTTGTTATTCAACAGCTCATTTGCAAGCTCAATTTATTTGTTAAATGAAACTTTCGGGTTCGATCACCGATATGGCTCGAGTGTTTGACGTTATAAAAACCCGCCACCCGTATTTGCGGTCGGAGATTTCACGGCTGCTCTAATAGTTTCTGGTTTCTCAATTTGCTTAGGTGTCTAATGATCGGGGCGTTTGTATCGGCGTGTACTTTTTTGCGCCTTGCAAAAACTTGTTCTTATAAATACACAATTCACACACGTGAAGGGTTTAACACTTTCTGCGTATCAGCGATGTAACGAATTCACGCCTGCGTGCCTAAGTCAAACGTCAATAGAGGCTTTTGTTTTTTATCAACCTAATGATTTGTTTCCTGTATATTCCTGTGTTTTGTTTTTTTTCCTTTATTATCCTGACCTACTGCTTGTCTCAATGTTGCATTCAGTTTCATTCCTTTATTTCTATATGATACGACCGTCATGTTGATCCTTGTCTAAAGCGTTATGCCATTTCTCAACTGTAGAACCTATTAAATTCAGGAATTAACAACAGAGAAATCAAGAAGTAAATATTGTGCCACACTCTAACGGGAAAAACCCCGGTATAGAGGACGACAACGCCAATTCTACTGTGCCGATCGACCATCAAGTGGCTTTAAAATTTCTTACAATTCTCCCATTTATATTAAAAGCAAAATTGCATAAATTACCGGTAAGCGACACTAAAATTTCCGTCAACCATTTGCGCATAGCTCGGTATATTTGAAAGGGATTTTGTAGTCAATTAAACGTATTATAAATAGCGTGTAAATAATGAGAAATACGAGTATATACCTATTTTGTGGACAGATTTGAACGGTTCTTTCGACCGTTTGAGGGCCCAACCTATCATATTCTACAGAATCCCTTATGGGACTCTTTTAAGAGTTTTTGAATCGATATTCAAAATAACAATATAAGTATGCAATATTATTAATGTTGGCATTTTCTCAATATATTACGTTATTTACGATAAAAGATAACGTCGTCGCAATGTTGTTATGTTGCAGATAGGCTTATTTCTTATAAATGAATAAAAGCAGAACCTATTTCAGTTTCATTATAGAGATTCGATAGAGATACATACATTAATGTCTTTAGATACGTTAAGTTGATTCCATTCATGTTCGGTACAGTAAATTATTCATTTAGACACACCTGTTTAGTGTTGCAATACCATATTAGACTTCGATATGTTCTAATAACATACTTGTGTTGCCAGTTTTCCAAATTATGCCCTATTACGAGCTGTCAGATGTCAAAATTGTGTAAACGGCTTGAAAAGGTTTAATTGAGTGCATAAGGGGCTCGTTAGCGAAATTAAGGCTTAACACTTAAATATTGAGAGTTCTGTAGGAACATGTTGCTGAACTAATTGGATATGATTGATTAATTTGAGCTCACTATTAGTTTAAACGGCAAAGAAGGATCTGCAAGTGCTTCATTTTGTAAGAACCGTTTGAAATAGTTGTACGATGCTAGTAATAATTTAAAAAGAGAACCTATTTATATAAAGAGCCTTTGAAAAGAAATTTTAAGGGTAATGACAGCGCTAACCTTAGGTTTATGTTATTGGTGGGTTCAAGTCAGTTTCGTCATCAAAATATCAGATGAGTCGAATGTAATGAAAAGCAATATGGAAGTAGAGTAAGTATATCGTATGTAGTGTCAAATAGTAGATAGAAGTCACGATGCGTTTTATTAAGGTAATAAACTGCAATAAACAAAATTTTGTGGCATTATTAATAAAACAAAATATTAATTTATAAATACATGTTAAAATGAATTAAATTAATAAATTTGACAATGCAGCAGGCACAGTTTTTGCCTTTTTAAATGAATGCAAGTATTTATGGGCTCGATGCAGATTGAATACAGAATGCTCTAATTAACTCATCATCCATGGGAAGTGGAGTCAATAAACCACGGCCTATGACTGGAATGTTTTGATGGCATCCAATAATGACATAATGGCAGTCACCATCCGCCGGTTGTGAGCGGTTTGTGAGAAAGAAGTGCGAATACTAGTTTAAATGACACGTCCGATGTTACGATGCATGTTCGTTCTTTTTTCAAATTTAAACGAGAGTAATCGTTCTTTTTTTTTAATTAAACGACATTCAATATTAACGTAACGTAACAAGGTAATCGTTTCGATTGTGATAAAAGATAGGTTGATTTAGCATTACAATTCTTTTAGTAAGTACTGTGGTGTAAAATTATTATCGATAATTATATAATATATTGCAGTAATATTCTTAGACGCTGAGGTAGACACTTCGAGGTATCGTAAAACAGTAGTTTTGAGTTCGAAATTTATCAGACAAACAAACTTATATATTTAAATATTCATCAATAGTTCACTTGATATTGTGATATTCTCCTAATAAATGTGAAGTCAACAATTATGTTACATCACATTTGAATTACAGCTATGTATAATTTCCGTGCAAAATTTCTCAAGAGACGGTAACTCAAAGCGAATTTCTAACGATTCCAGTAATTAAACGATCATGCGCAGATATATCGCATGCCTTCTTAATAGCCGCTATTTTGTTGCAAAACTAACATAACTCTATAATTATTGAATAAGTAATATTCCGAGATGATTTCATTGGAAACGATCGATAAAGAGTGAACAGATATCGCGCAAATTACATAAAAGATCATAACATACGAGTTATGTCCGAGATTGCCGTAAAGCTCAAACACGTAAAGGTGCGTATGCACTACTCGTCCTCCAATATTTTCACACGTGTAGGATCTAAGATGTTAGTTTCTTTCACAAAATATTTCAATTTAATTCTTATATGCTTAAATTAAAATTTCTTATTAAAATTTTGTAAAAAGATAATAAAATACTGTTATTAAAGAAATAGTCCAAAACACCGAGTAATAATAATCAGTCATGCACAGAGATAGTTATATCAAGTAGGTACGTTATATGGCACTTAAAGATAAAGTTACATTCGTGAATAGATATTATGTATGACCAAAATACTAGAAATATAGACAACGTCGACTAAACATAGCTATTTTACATTGTTACAAGTCTATCTCACACTTGTAAAATATTAATACTTCTTACCTATTTATTATCGATCATACGGCATCACATGTATAATCCACTTTACCGCAGCGCAGAATTGCATGTGACCGTTTCGTGAAATAGCTAGATATGATCTAAATTGCCTAGGTATTTGTGAATGGAACTAGTATCGGAGCCTTTTACACTGGCGGCCGGGGGAAGCTCGTCTAATGAAGTTAATTAGCAGCGAAAAACGCAAGTGTGATCGCCCCTTGACGTGTTTTTTGCTGTACATCCAATCAACGATGGTACAGCCTGGTTCTTATTTAATTACATCGAGAAATTTTTATGGAAATCGAACGGCATGCAGTCCCTCTGGTGTTAAGTGGACGCTGCTTCCAGGGACTTTCACAGTTAGTGTCAAATGAAACAGGTTCCTTGTTGAGTTGTTCATAGAATAGGCGTTGTTACGCAACCATCGTATAAGATTAGCTTGCAATGTTCTGCGAGTATTGTACTTATCTAAACAATTTACACTGGAGCAGTGTGGAGAGCGTATACTCTAAACACACACAGTAATTCTAGTACAAGAATCAATGTTGCAAATAATTTCTTTTGTGTCGTACCGTTATTCGTATTACGAGAAAGTCTATTATAATAAGGGGTACGAATACTTGACCACGTTGCTTCAATCAGCTTACCATTACTTAACACTAACTTAGCTTCCACGTCCGTGAAGCTTTTAGCGACCTGAGATAAGGCACGGACCTCTAAGTATACATGGGCTTATATAATTAACGTAGTTCAAGGATTTATCCATTCAAAATTTTTTATTGTATTGGGCAACTTATTGATTTTGCTTTTAGATTTTGCTAGAATATCGGACTTTTCAGTAATCTGAATGGAATTTCCTTAACTGTCCGAATTGTCTCACTAGGATTCTCGATTCAATTAAAATAATTTTAAACTTCTAAAGCGAGAAGAGTTACTATTTAAAGAATTAATGAAATCTTTTCGAAGAACATTCTATTATATCATAACGGGAATATTCAACCGGGATCTTTCTACATTGTACGAGTTGACGAGCAAACAGGACTGCTGAAGGCCAGGACGTGTCCAACGGGTGTATATCACTGCCTTCTTCGGCAAGTAGCGTGACGAAACAATGGCAACATTGACGCCACATCGATTCGTTCAACAGCGTTCTCGCATTTTAGTACCGTGTACTTAGTAATAAGAACTGTGAATAAATAATCAAAGTTGAGGTATACACAATCGGATTGTTGGAATATAAAAATGTACATTATACTGAACAAGAATTTGTCATAGTCGAAATTAACTCAAATGTAGCACAAAATTGCTAAAAAGTTGGCGAAAATCTTCGTTGATAAAATCGTTAACTTTGTGTGAACTCTTCGAGTAAGGCGGTGGATTGAATATAATCTATATAATAAGCGACATCCCGTCAAAGAGCACTTCAACACTTGAATCGGCACGCCGCTCATCCACCGGTGTCGCCATCAACAAATTGCTGCGAAACTCAAACTCGCTCACAATACGTTGATTAACAGCATTGCTTTTTCTCCTCTCCAAAAGGCAATCCATCGGGCGAATATGTATGACATGTCTAAGTCGGGCCGGCGATTTTTTGTCCGCCTATTGACTAGCATCTAGTCGTTAAAGTGCCTAAGTTTTTTCTATTCCGTTAGATTTATTTCTTTCAGGTCTGCTTTGGCCGATGCTACATCGTACGTTGCGTCCTAATGGCGCTGTTATTGAGTTGTCTGACCGTAAATTGTTGAGTCGTGAGCGATGAACTATTGTTTAAGTATAATTAAATGTCGTCCAGTTGATGTGACTGATAGAAATGAGAACGAACACGAGAGTTTTTGTATGTACATAGTTCATATTTGGAACGTTTTCCCTCTTCTTTAGGAAGCATAAGCTAAGAGACTGTTTCACCATTGTTGGACAGGACTACTTATAAATAAGCTGTAATCCGATTTAAAAAGTATTGATTGTCGACTGCACTGGATAAGTGGTAGCGATATTGCTTCGGTCTAGGCTCTAAACATTGTTAATAGGTACTTAAATTTAATTTTATTGGATAAGTTAAAACATATATTTAGAATCTACAAACTATGATAAGGTAATTTATTCCTAATTTCGCTATTGTTTGTTTCCAACCCCACCTTCCTAACTTACCGCTCGACGACGGTGGAGTTATATCCTAACGCCTGTACAAATAGTCCATTCTCATTCTCCACGTGTGCAGCGTAGAAACTTGTTAAAACATGATATTAGTGTACTAACCGAGGCATTAAATTCTCATTATCGATCGTTTATTGCCGTTTTAATGAGCAGAACATGTTTTATTTTCAATTTGCACGCGTAATGCCGTGAAGCGTTATATTTGGTGTATAATAGCTTTTCAGAACAATGTTACGCTGTTTTTATTATATATTCTACGAACGTTGTACCTATATTTATTGTTATAGTTATCCACTACGATGTTCATAAATTGCAAATTAGTTCCAATAGAACGGCGATTAAAACGAAGTTTTATGCTACGGGCGTACGGGGTTTGCAAATATTAGGGACGATTTTGTCGGATTTTGCTACCAAAACCGCTCTTAAGTCTGTATAGATTCATTCATTTATTGTAGTACTAGAATATTAGCTTAGACTCGTGAGGTTTCTTACAACAGAAGACATACATTTTAGAACCGACTGAAATGGCCTTGCCTCGAACGTGTGAGTGTACAGCATGCTGACCGGAACACTACTAGAGCTGGTAGTGGGAACGCCTATTACGAGTTCACTCCGAAGCAAGATCATAAAGAAGGACCGCGTATAGGTTCAAAAGTAGTTTGAAATCGAAAATATAAGTGCGTTAAGGTATTTAAGTTGTATAAGGATAAATAAACATTGCATTTAATGTAGACGCACGTGTGACTATTAGGCCCGATTAGCGTCAGAGGCAGCTTATAAACAAATTACAGGTTCGAACGGCAAACTATAATTGGATATTTCCTAGTTAGTACATGTTTGTTGCGAGTTTTGGCGCGGTGCGTTGTTCAGCTATGTAGGATTTCCTTACTCGATCTAGATTAATGGATAGATTTATTTTTAAATTGTCTTATGATATTTATGGGTTACTGGTTCGGAAATGTCAATTGAGCCTGCTTAAAACGTTATGGTAGAGTTGCGTGGTTCGGTAATGTCAGTAAGGTATTTGATTTAAAATAGCAGTCACAAACGAAACAAATGTAGACACCTAAAATATTTAATATCGAACGGTTACTCTTATTCAGATATTTCTAAAGGTTTAATATTAGAAAAGTACCTATCAATTGAGAAATTGCCAATGCTTAGTCAGAATTACCTAATCTGGCTTGATGTAACCACAGAATCTTAGCCTCAAACACCTAGGTTTTAGTGTGAAAGTCATCTTAAACCAATTTATTACCCCACCTGCCGATTTCCCAAGCAGTTAGCGCGTTATACACGGATGATTTCATAACTAGCTGTTAAGGCTCTGGTCTCACCGGCTACGACTATAGATAAAAGAAATTGATTTTCATTATGCGTAGCTCAGCAAAGCGTAACTAAGAAAGAGCGCTGAAGAAAATTCTCGTTGCGGTAGGTATAAGGAAAGGATATCCGTCGTCTTTCACAGAGGTTTTGAAGCCTCTGTGCAAAATTTTCATGCCCAAAATTTTGTTTACGAAATTAAGCTCAGTACTGGAAGCAATCCAGTAATTAAGTAAGACTTCAATGGAAATCACTGTTGTGTGAAAACTAAGCTCGAAAGACTCGTGTTACAGTGTATCTGCCTACCACAAACATCAAACAAAAAGCTAGAGCACCAATATCGCCACAATAGTGTTTTCACAGTGAACGTGGAAAGGAACACTGTCGTATACCTGAAGTAAGGTATTTTCTTACATCGTACGCTCGTTTATCGCTTCATCGCGCGAGGTGTAGTCACGGTAAGGCACTGTCGCTTTCACGCGATGATTTACAATCCCCACGTATCCGAGGTACAGTAAATTAGATGCTATAAGCTGCGTCCACGCGCTTCCTGCTGTGTGACCTGGGCTTTCACTGACCTTTGAAAATTATTGTACAATTTGCAGTCAGTCTCTAGAAGCAGGTGAACTGGTGGTCCTAGAGATTACACCCAACTTAGGTAACATGATAGTCCTATGAGCTATGTCCGTACGTCCAAGCTTTAAGTGTTGGTGGGGCAGGGATGTCGTTACGCAATAATTTTGCTCTTCTACTGAACAGAATGCTTATTTTCTTGGTAAATATTGTAGACTGTATATAGACTACCGACAATGAAAAGTTTAATGAACTATTCCATATACTGTATACAAACTAACGACAATAATAAGTTTAATGAACTATTCCATCTTAATTATGAACTAAAGCTATCTTCTAAAAGATTTTTAAAAAGAAAGATGAACATGGTTTACTTTTGGTTTGAAATATCAGAAAGGAAATATTACTATGAAAAAAGATAAGAACTGGGATAATTTGCAGCGCAAAATATATCGTGATGTGATGTAAACTATGTAAAAAGTTGTTTTTAACATTGCAGTAAAATAACTAAGAAAAAATACCGTGAAATACGTATCAGAAAAACGCGTAATATCGCCAGACACAATACCACAATACGGACATGTATCGGCCCATCACACCGGTACATAAAAGCTCGATAAATATCAATTCACAAAAACGGCCATAAGCATCAAAACTGGTAGACAACATCGACACCTAATACTGTGATCTTGATCGCATTCCCCATCAGATTTGGTACCGATAAACTCAAGTGTTATGATTGGTCAATCAATTAAATACGAGAGCTCTGATTGGTCGAGCATCCATAAATTTGATATCGGGTTTTATTTAATTTTATTGCAACCTTTATGAAAATTATGTTTTCGATTGAATTCCAACGTCTGGCTTAGAGCATGAATAGACTATATTATTTTTATAGTACATTAAGTTAAATAAGAAAGCGATAAATAATCGCTACCATATGAGTAAACGTACAAGTGAAGGTTTTAATTTACGTATTTCAGCCTATGAACAACCGAATTTTATTTTAAATAAATTTGGTTGGATGTACCAAGATTAAATATTAATTACGTTAGGATAAAATCAGGCAGTAAAGAAAATAAAATTCAATAGCTCAAAAAACTTTCAAAACAAAATATCGATTACTATTCTGGTATTAGAAATGTCTATAGACGACAATAACTATTTAACAACTGTCCTAACCGTTTGCTAGACTTCTAGAAGAATAACATTCACGAATGAGTTCAGAATATGAAAAATACGTTATTGAAATGATTCATTTACTATAATATTTTGTTATAAACGAACGTTGTAATAAATAACATGATTATTGTGCTTTTAACTGTAGAACTGGTTTTATTATATATCCTCAGATATTGATAGATAATGACCACCGGTGTGGCGAGATAAGAATTCAGAACACAATTTTCGTGTTTAACATAGATATTTACCACAGAGTGAAAATGATGTAGAAATGCCATCCTGATTTTTTCTACTGCAAAAAAAGCTGGAGACGAGAAAGAAAACGAATTAATTTAGCACGTAAAATGTTGCAATATAATTGTAGGTACAGTAATATTGCACTGAAATTATAGTTATATTGCATAAAAAAAACGAGACCCGATGCGTTTGTAAATCACGAAACGATCTGGAAAGTTCTTTAATCGCAAGAGACGTTAAGAATTCATTTTTGATATATAAAAAATGTCTTGTAGTAGAATAAATGTATTCGAACAGTTAAGAAACTTCCGACAAGCATATGGATGACAAACACATGTATTAAGAAGTAATTTAGATTCTATGAAGAGAACCCGTGTCTATAAATAGAATGTCACCGCTTAGCGGTCAGGGTAACTCGTAACAGAATCAAACGCTACATTACATTATTAATTCTGTCCATTTCTATTTGCTATGTGCTCTGTGGCAATTCACTTCATAGA
>DWEE01003650.1:0-10325 GCA_018245755.1 Parelbella macleannani
ATGGATTACGAAGATCTCCTCCAGCTTATAATTCTATCGTATAAACAGAACGCCTTGCATCAATTTACATATTCATATAATATTTTAACATTTGCACGACTGAATATCTTATATTTCCGTACTTCAATCTCATTTCGAGAAACTCATCAATCTGGGTGCGAAATCAACTCCCGGCGGATATGAAAACGTATGCGGCAAAATTTTTTCAAGACTTGAGTGAGTATATAACATATTTACTTTAAATTTCCCAGTTCATAGTATAATATTAATTACATCTACTTAAATATAATAATTTATACACGTGGAAATAAATATAAGTATTATTATATTTATTGATAGAAATATGAATAACCAAATTAAATTAATATTAAATTAGATTCATTGGATCAAGAATCCTTTTTATTTTTCTACACTACGGGGAGGAAGTATAACCACACAATTTTTTTATAAAAGTTCAGTCAGTTCAATTGTACATATTTTTTGTCAATCGCTAATTCTTTTTGTCCTAAATGATTCTTGAAAACTTTGTCATCATTCTTGTCTAATGGAAGATTAACGTGTATTTAAATATTCTAGAATCAACACGAATGCCGGATCTATTTACTATTTTCAGCTCTCCATGACAAACCATAAACTACGAGGCGAATTATAGTTTGCACCATAATGACAAAAAAAAACCTTAAGGAATAATTTTCTTTTGTCCCACGTTTTATATTAACTGAATGTTAGATACGATTTCTCTCTTTCGTATCGAAAACACGTTTAGTATATAAAACAAACAGTTTAGGGCTGTTCCTGCGCTTTACCAGCCAATGGTCTTGTCGTAACTACATGTAAACTATTGCTTTCTAACATTCCGTTTCGCCACGTATACGATATTCAACAATAAGGTTATGGAACTTTTATTTCTCTTGCCTTCCCTTCCCGATCATTTACTTTGTCTTTCCTGTTCTGTTGACATTTTATGAACAGAAACGACTATTGTTATTTGAATAGCTGACATCGACGTCGCCCCCGATGTCTACGACGGCATTAATCAATATGAAACGTCATTCGTTGAAATATTAAAATTTTCTTGAAGAAGCAGAAAATAATGGGGATACAATTTTCATTATTGCTTTTTTTAATTGCAATGAATAATTCACAAATGAGTGTAACTTTATAAGTATTAAAATGCCATATCATATTACTATATCATCAGTCCATTACTGGATATCGACCTCTGTAACGATCATTATCCTCTCAACCCGTACATCGCCATCACAATTAGGACAAGAAGCAATGCCCTGTCCAGGAGGATTAAGCTCCCTTATGCAAGTGCCATATTGAACTTCACAATACACCATCCGTAGAATCCGGTATAATGATATGGGCAATTAGGTGCAAGCAACAGCTTGATGTCCGGTAATTGGACAATATGACCGGACATAAAGCCAGCGCACGCAGTAATGCAACCGTACACGAACCTCCACTATTCTACTGTGGAAAACACAAAGGCGTAAATGGGTGGACGCTTTATCGACCCCTCATAATACTATATACACAATATCAACGTGATAAGCGACTATCTATTTAATAAGCAACCCACGTATCATGCGCTCTTATACTCACCGTGGTCCAGTGGTACCTAATTGAAAATCGATCGTAACTTGTTATTTTCTTTTTCAATTTGAATAATATTGAGACCTTATGTCGAAGCATACATTTCTATAAATATTTCCTTTGTTATACAGTAATGTCTGACACTGATAGCCGAAACGTAAATGAATGTTTAATTAATTAATTTTAAGGTATTTGTAATACAAAATGCATATAAATTTTAGCTTTCTTCACTCCTTCTTTATATAAACTTTAATCGTACCAAGTCGCACTTCTCCAAGCACGCTATATTCTTAAAAAGGATTACGAAGATTTCTCTCGATGTATAAATATTCTAAACTTATCACAAATGCGATATCAATTTAGAACGCAAGCAATTATCAACACAACTATCTGTGTAAATATTTGACGTACTAACTATTTATTTAACGAAATTATTGTAGTCTTATTCGTTTTATATTATGCCAATGGTATTGTCTATTTTATAGTGAAAAATTACATATAATAATAGATTAATCAAAAATATGTAGCAGTTTTTGTTCCTTACATCGCGAAACCTTTCATAGCAAATTTCAGAAGTACTTGTTTGCAAAGTTATCATAATCTTTGTGTCGTTATTAATTTAAACTCAGCCAGGGCTTACAGAACATATTTTGAACTAAAACACAGCTTATAGCTTATAGTTTATATTTTAAAATATTGTATCTGCGCACATAATGTATACAGTTGCCTTTAAAAACAGATTTTGAAAATGACACAAGATAAATAGTTATAGCTACTATAGATATGCAAATATTTTCTAAATATACCTATACGAGTACAGTACTCTTTAATTAAAAGAACTTAGCGTAATGACACACTTGCACTCTGACTTGCCGTGTCACAACATCCTGACTCCATTAAGCAATGAAAATGTAGCAAAATGAATAGAATGCACACATGACCCCATTCTTAAACAATGGTTCTTACAATTTCCCCGAGATGATACAGTGTGCCCTTGAAACTCTGAAAGATTTTAAGTAAAGATATACATAGACTAAAAGTCTTCAGAGACACTTGACTCTATCTATATATTATGCTTTCTTTGACGGAAGTTTGAAGGGCAAACGCTCTAGTTTCAAGTTACCAGCAGAATGAACCTTGTCCCCTGAAATTATTACCTCATTTGGCTGTAGGAAGCACGAAAATATGTAGTTCAGTGTGACACTCAAACCAATGCCAAGTGACATTTTGTGTTGGCAACATTTTTGACGGACATTAAGAAGTTAGCGGCGAAGTTTATAATGGTAACTTTATCACAAATTGCCGTATATCACGTCTAACCTACTTAGGAGCTGCCGCTAAATGGTCTGGAGCACGGAATTTGATTTATGTAAGTGAAGCTATTAACATGTCTCAGCTTTACAATACGGAGCGTTTACACAAAAATGTTGCTGCGTGAATTAAATACGAGACAGCTTAAACAGTGTAGACGTAATATTCGGCTAATTTATTACGGTTTTAATAAAAAAATATAACATATTGTTAATGGCTTAAGAATATACAATATTGGTCCCCCTATGACGTGGGACATGTAACATAACTCTTAAAAATGGTAAAAAGCAGGAGTAAGTATTATACTTCTCTGACCACCACTTAAGGGAAATACATGCTCGATGCGTATTATAAGAAATTCTTGCATAATTTTATCAGTCATTATCATCAACCCTTTTCAGATCGACTGTGGGACACGGGTCTCCGTTCAGCATGAGAAGGATAACGCTTCAATATGCCTCTCCAAATTCAGGTGTATGATTTTATAAATTTACATCATAGCATAACATCGCACCCGTATTTCCCCGAACTAGTAGGTTGATGAGGCTAGCACTCGAACGATACATTTATTAGGTTATATGTTTCCAAAATATGTAACTTTGTTAACACATTTATTTGCTTTATATGGCATACAAAGGCAAGCCAAATTAGATTGTTACTCCCGTCGTGATCCGTTTAGGGGTCCGAATTTGGATGATATTATATTCGAAATCATCAGGGAAGGCGCCGAGCCCCGATACATCCGTCACAATACAACGCGTCCCGGAAATAAAGGTCCCTATCAAGGCAACGATCAAATATACCAACACAGCAAATTTTCTTCGGAGTTTATTATATGAAACGAAAAACTGCCTATCGCTTACCGTCTGACTATACGAAATGATTATTTTATACTTTAATTGTATTACTTTGACTTGTTTGTGACTACCACGGCTGTCGATTGGTTGTGTGCGCTATTGCTGAGTGATAGGTCCAAGTTTCAATCCAGGGGCCGACTATTATTAAATTTTCTAACTTGGAACGCATTGTAGTAGCTATGCTTCTGTATGGCAATACGCTTTCCCCCTATTCCATGGCAGGACATAAATGTAACTGGTGATACATGGAAGTACCTTATTCCTCAGCCAACCTCTTCATGGAGATACGGGTGTGAACTAAATATATTGACTTGGTTATAATATATTGTTAGAATGAATGTAACATCACGCCTGTAATCCCCGAAGGAGTAGACAGAGGAGTGTACTACACTCCCAAGTTTCACCAGTTACGTTTAAGTCCCATGGAATACATGGTGAGCCTATTGCCATACACCGGGCACAATTCCAGACTCCGAGTCACTATAAGAAATTCTAAATTAGAAAAGTCCAATAGCACCCGACCCGGGATTTGAACCCAGAACCTCCCGATCGGCAGTCGCGCTTGCAACCGCAGACCAACGAGGCAACGACCAACCAGGATTGTATTATGTTCACGATATGAAACATGTAATATTTACTATTTCAATAGAAATACTAAGCGTAAGCTATGTGACTGCAACCCTCGCCATTCTCGAGCTCTATAATAATCACTCTTAATTGTTTATCTATTTAAACAGAATAGCGTCATCACTTAGGTAATTACAAAATTATAAATTGATTAAAAATCATGAATAAGTTTAAAACAACGTACAATTAGCTAATTAAATATTTGCAATAAAACATTGAAGAATAAAGCACGATTAATAAAATATAGGTAATTCTTCATATGAACAACAAAAGAAACAATGGCACGGGAGCACGCCACAGCGAGACTCGAATATTGAGAGCGGAACGCAACAGGCCTAAGCCATGGATTACTGCCCTCTGGGGCTTCGCTGTGCAAATTGAATGAACGCAAACATTTCTCTGTAACAGACACATGCCAAAATGCCACACTAACTATCACGACTTCCTCGTATTATCCTCCACTACCTAAATTCAGCGACTACGCAAATCCAACCGCGGTTGATACTCAAACACACACGTGCGCAATCATGTTGTCACATAAATAAGGGCGAACTAAACAAAATGGCGTGTTGACATGTTTATAGCGTGACATGCAAGCGGATGCTCGCGAGGAAACGGCGAAGTTCTATCATGTTATTATGTTCCTACACGTTTAAACATATTTACGATCGAAATATGAAATCGGCGAGCGATAGGGCACGTTCGGAAATCGCTCTTCAATATTACACGCGGATTACAGTAGGTGATTCTGTAGATGCTACTTCCACCTTGATATCGTGTGGAAGGCGACGGGGACGGGGAAATGCTAAATGCTGGAAAATTTGTTTGCATTAGATCGCTATTTTCGCCTTCGTTGGGGAAGATTTGCAAGAGATTTGAAAACGTATATGTTCGTACATGGCGACCGATATCCGTTAAATAAATTCGAGTAAAAACATGAACGTAGAACAGAGTAAATATATTTTTTGATTGCGAGATATTACCGGACAACATGTTAACGCGGTGTTATTTCCCGGAAATGTGTATCGGCTCGGCGGAAATTCATCGGAGGCGCTTGCAATTTGCGAGCCGTTTGAAAATTCACCGGAAACTAGCCAATTCGGGACGTTCCCGCGTCGCAACTTGTCACCGTGACTGTGTAACTGTTTGTTTTGTTAAACTAAATTATTACGACGTACTAAACTGTACAATCCAGCGGTTTCAACTGATGAACACTGAATTAAATAGGGCCGTTTAATTGGTATTTTGCTACTACTACACAATTATAACGGTCGAATATTATTATATCATCATGCGTGGGGCTTTACGGGGTAGGTAGGCATTTTTTTTTTCATATTATTTTAATAGAGGTCTTAAGTTCGATTCCCGGGTTTGACAAAGTAATATTGGGATTTTGTAATCTATATTAGCAGTTATAATAATAGCAATAGGCGCACCTCCTATGGTGGGACTTATAATTGGTGAATCGTGTGTGTGAACTATACTCATCTGCCTATCCATTCAGAAAAACACGGACGTGACGTTATATTTGTTAAACCACATATTGACAAGTTACAAAAACTCGTAAAGCGTTACATGTTTACGTAACACATTAGCTAAATGAACACGCGGGGCTGTAACTGTTTTAACTCTAGAACTGTTTTAACACTAGCTATACACGCTTGCAAACATGTAAGTGCTTTACAACTAAACCTAATATAACTTACTATCCGTCTAAATAAAAGACAACACACCGATTTAGCTCGTTCTGTTATTTAAATATTATTTAAACTACTCAGGTTTACTTACCAGTTGGAATTGAATAATTTTATTCAGGCTTTATTATTATTTAATATACACATTTATATACACATAAAATAAAAAATATTTTCTGAGGTGTGTGAAGTCTGCCAACCCGCACTTGGCCAGCGTGGCTGACTACGGCCTTAACCCTCTCAATATGAGAGGAGACCCATATTCCAACAGTGGAATGACAAATGGGTTGATTATTATTTAAGATAAAAAAGTTATGTATCATAAAATGAAACACACACGATTAAAAATAAATATAGATGTATTTGATTTTGTAATTATTTTCACTATAATATATATCACTTTAGCATAAGATCTCTACCAATCTCATTAACTCACAATGGCAGATGATGCTCCTATCGTCCTACCCACAGAGTTATTTAATTAATTTATGCTTATTTTTCCAAAAACTGCCAGTGTTTCAAACCACAAGTGGCGCCATCTCTTATCAGTTATGAGGGTACTTGCATCACTTTAACACAGCTTAAAATTACGTGTACAATTGTATTTTTACAACTTACTATATTTTACCATACAAATAAACCACTATTACAGTAAAAATATGTACTTAGTAATCCTAAAAGACTAGTTAAAGACATTTAAGAGTGATAAGTTTACAAATGAAGACAATACAGTTATTATGCCTTGTTATTATATAAACGAAAATAATTGCAATGATAATATAGGTAACAATTAACAATCGTTTCCTTTTAATTAAAGATTTTTAAAAAGCGAATATAATTTAGTTTCTTTTATATATATCTTAACGTACTTCACTTACACAATTTTAATCAATCCACATGATAAATCGAAAGTTAATCTATTAATTGATTAACTTACTGTAACAAATTATCAATTTGAGAAGCGTTTTCTTATAAAATACGTCTTGAACAAACTTATACACTTAGTTTTCCAGCATGTTCTATAAATTCGCTCTAAGGCATGAGAAGCTTATCAGCCAACAGTCGGCCAGTGTGGCAAACTGTGGCCATAATACTTCTCATTCCGAGATGAGGCAAACATTACAATAAAAGGGTTGTTATTATAAAAATATGTATGTTGCAGAAACAATCATAGGCTTGTTATACACAGATAAATACATTTAAATATAAAGTAGCAATCAATACAACTTCACACAGAATTATTGAAATGTTTAAGGCACTAATTCCTTCGTATCACATTGACTGCACAAAGCAAATAAAAACAGTTTGGTCCCAAATTATGTTTTAATACACACTTATTACAATCAATTATATAATACACACAATCTATTGACTGTAGATATTTAATTGAGTTGATTATAAATATAATATTTAAATAAAACCATGTGTTTCGTACATAGTTACAAATAAAAGTCATGTCATTTTTGCAAAAACCACCGCTGTGGCGAGAATATGAATATTTTCTCTACTGGGATAACATGCAAGGGGGAAACATTCAAATGCCTTCAAATTTCGAGAAAGCAGTACGTTATAATTATTAATACAACACATGTTTATGATTATATAGTAATAGCGTATTGTCTTTTTCAATCTTGCCAACATCAAATTATTACATATTACTAATGTTAAGTAAACATTTTTGCTTAAATGTATGTCACGCCTATAATCTCTGGAACGGTAGGCAGAGCAGTGAGTACACTGCCGCGTTTTAGCGTTTACGTTTACATCTCACAGTGGACAACGTGGTAAGGCAAAATCATTGCTTGTTAATGAAAATGTGGTATTCAAATCAAATTATCATCACGTTGTCAAGTCAATCATTAGAGATTTTAATTATTTTGTTTTATTTTTGTATTTTTAGAAGGCTTTCGAAACGTAAGACCAACGTTTTTTTTTCTCATACATTAATCGGCCAGTATTGAAACGTTCATTTCAATGTCATGTCCAATTATTAAGTGAATTTTTCGCAATTCACAATATTATAGTTATTACGCTTTTTTAACTATTCAACTGCACTGTTTACATGTCATGCAAACGTATAGTTTTATTTCATTTGAAATTCATTAGAATTTTTAAGTAAATGAAATCAATGTTTAAGTAAATTTAATTTACTTTACTTTAAAATGTATAGCGTTTATTACTATAAATAAAAAACAGCAGATGAATCTGATAACTCGATTATTTTAATATAAGTGTATGATTTCTCACTGAAGTGATATTTCTTATTTGACTGACAATGAGATTTAAAAACATGTTTTAGAATCACCCTGAAATATTAATACCGCATATATACGCAGTTATCTAGGGGTCCTAGACGCGATATTATGTGAAATATATTATATGCTGCGTGTTATGAACACTCGGGCAATTCCGTGTCGAGTGTCGCCAGAACAAAACGTTTTATGAAGCAACATCAGTGTTGCCTCATCGCATAATCCTCCCAGTGTATGACATTACATCAATATGTTTAACCTACACAGTATCTATAGCTCCTAAAATATAATAGACACTAGATAAAACTAAATACTCGTACGATATTTTGGCGAAAGTATTGCCAGCATCATCCGTCCGGATTTAATTAAAAGTGTATTTTTTTGAAATGGTAAACCAGTTGTTTTCTTCTTATTTGTAAGAACTTAGAGGATCTTTTATCAGCAACAGTTATTGTGACTGGTCTGTTTGTTCGTATTGGCAGTATGAAAAAAATCAGATATGTTTTCTTCAGTCTATTTTTTAGCATTTTACAGCAAATTGTATTAGTTACCATTTACCAAGTAGAATAGTCAATATCCATGTAATGAAAACAGATGGAACATACTCAATTGTTCAAATTTATCCCCAACGAATTATTAGTATTATTTTAAATCGTCGTTGTAATTTTATAATATGAATCAATTGTTATGTATCAATATTTACTCGAAGAATTAACCGATTTTAGGCGCTGACAACATCGCGAACGGAAGGCTAGGACATATCGAACAGGAAACAATGGCGACGGGCTTCAGTCCGGGGGCTCCTGGTGCGAGCAGTGTGCTACAGGAGTTGGGGAACTTTTAAAGGCACGAGGGAACAGCGAGGAGTAAGAGGGAGGCGGTTCGTACTCCGGGGGGGATGGGGGAAGGGGTTGAGTGAAGAGTTGCTGCGAAGCGGCTGTCACCGTGACGGTCGGTGACAGGTCGATGCAGGAGGCGGGAATGTTGACGGGCGTGTCCGACGGCTTGGAGCGCTTGCAGCAGCATTCTGCAGATAGAGAAGATTTAAATATTATTATTTATTCTAAGAGGAGTTTTGATTATGTCACCAGGATAGAGGGATGGAGTTGACGCTACGATTTACACATGCTCGTTACACTGCTTTGGGGGGCGTGTCACAAAAAATCATTGCTGAGACCGCATAGATACTTAGAGTGTGCGAACTCACCCCACGCCAAACAGAACATGAGTATGGTGGCGCAGACCAGCATGCCCACCACGAGGTAGCTCCACGGCCCGTACGGCTTCAGAGCGGCCGCGAACTCCATGAACGCGTTCGATCTCTGCTCGCCCTCGCCTATCTTCACTGAAAGTTTCAAATCGCCTGCTTTTACTCACTATCTGCTTTCGGCCGCAAAAATACAGTTGATAAATGATGATGATGAAAAATCTTTGATCGGTACAGTACATGACTCCATAACTCTTATGATAAAAGTTACAGATTAGTCATTAATAATCAGCATGGTATCAGATGATATATCATGGTGTAGCATGGTATCACATGTATTAGGTACATACTCTTGACATTTCATTTATCTACATTGTTATTAGAAAATAATCTCAATGGCAAAAGAACTATTTTATAAGGACTAAGGACTTCGATTCCAATGTCCTTAAGATATGATATCTATCTTTTCTTTTAGCGCATACATAGTCTGGCCATAAATATTGTTACAATTAAAAATAAACAAAATATTACTTTTGAACTTGGAATCTGTCTTTTCATGCGATTGTTCTTTGTGTTTTCTTATTTTCGCGCCGATATATTTTGTAAAATATTTTGAGATAGTAAAATGGAGTGGAGTGACAAAGAGACCTGAATCGCTGTGATTGCATTACTTATAATAGGTATGGAGCCAAATACAATTTTTAAAATCCTTCATACGCTTGGTATTAGTGAAATGTTTGTGTAGATACCGCCTCAACGTTTAAAGTACTGTATG
>DWEE01003651.1:0-10325 GCA_018245755.1 Parelbella macleannani
CGTGGAGATGTCCCAGGACCTACCCTCATAATATGTATTATGTACATTTACTTGTATGTCCCTCCTGTTCGGAGTAGTCAAATTTTACTTTAGGATGAATTCAAAAATGTCCAAGGAAAAATTAGTGTCATAGCAGGAAAATGAAAATTAAATTGTTTACTTGACGAGGGTTCCTCTCTAACGTCACATTAATTTACAATATCTCAGCGTTAAGCTTAATCGGTTTCACACTTTGTTTATCCATTTTACTAGAGAATAAATTTTAATTATAACCATTTTTAATTCCGAAAGCAAGGACACGACTCTCCGTGCTACACCTACACGTTTAAAGTGGATTCCTGTAGAGTCGGTTTGGATAGAGTTGCCGCGGTTCAGCAAATGAAGCGGGTATTGTTAAACATTCTTAGCTCTTCCGTAGTTGATCAAGCAATTGATATTGAGCGTCTAGCAATCAGGTAAAAACCCATTTAAAGGATTTTTTACAACTTCTAGTTTTATTTCTTTGGTTTAAACTAGATTCTCTATAATTGTTAAATGCCTAGTTAGAACCAGAAATCTGCATTTTAAATCGTCGTGTCGACAATTTGTTGACGTGCAAATAGCGAGAAAAAGTTTAATGAACTCTGTGAAAATAATTAAAATTTCCCCAACAACTTTCATACAACCTTGTACAACGTGTTAATTAAAAAGTTACCAATTACAGTATGAGAATCCTGGCGAGACCAGTCCAATATATCCCTGCAAAATAATCAGTGGGGAAATTTAGAAGCGATGTAAACAAATTTGATAAAAGTATTAAAATTGAAACAGATAATACTAATGTAGGAGTTATAAAATTTAAAGCTGAAATTTATGAAGGAGTTGTTTCAAATTCATAGTTAAAATTCATGACAACGAGTAAATGCGACTGCACAATGAAAACTTATTAGTGATTTGTTTTCTACTTTCTTACTTAATATAGGAAATACAGAAGAAGATAAAGAAGATATTAGGTTATACGATAGAAAAATATATGATGTAGATAAAAAAAACTTAAAACATCTCACAGCACAACTGTACAGTCCCTAGACGCGCGAGGTCGGCGTGACCAGCACGATGTACATCGCGCACCAGCGATAAACGACCGTCCGGATAAAAGCACCACCGGTACTGGCTATCGCTGGTAAGTGCTCAGTTCCTCATCAGCTGCAAGAATTATCCTCAGTTTATAAATAAATTACGACCAACCGACAATTTAGGCGCCTTATACACGTAATTTACAAAGTAAAGGACGATTTAATACGTTCCGGCTTAAATGACCTACGTATGTTTTTTGATGTAACGGACTAGTTTCGGACCTACACGAGGTTTTTCTTGATGAGCTCCCGCCGATAGCAGCGAGATCGCGTTGGAGACTTAAACTATTATACTTAAACTATATACATATTTCATAAATTACGTTCTTATTTATATGCTCGCGAAAATGTAATCGATAATTTTTATTTACGAAGCATTAATTTTATTTACGTAATATTTATTACGACTTCTTACTTATTATTAAATAATGCTTATATTATGCTATTTATGATATACGGTAGCTTCCACATACGCGAGAGACCAATGAATATGAGAAATACTTTATCTCCCTCCCTAAGGTAATGATCAGAAGAATTTGAAACTCCGAGACATATAGCGGAGGTGAACGTATAGGATTATGAAGCCCGAAATAACCTTTGATGTATTAATTAAATTTAAGTATACCTATGAACATTTACGAAATTATTACTTTGCTGGATCGTAATAATTGTATCGAGATTGTTTTCTTATAGGAAAATGTACATTGCAACAAGGTTCATGCAGGCTCAATACACTGCCATATAGCTAAATACGTGTTATTCTACTGTTATTTTGAAATTAGTGACGTTTTTATGTAGATACACAATATTTCTCAGTATCCATAATCACATAAAAATGTTAAAAGCTAGACATAATAAAAAAGTAACGGTTTTTGACATACTAAACAGGGCATATTATTGTTACACCGCAAAGCGATTGCCCGAGGCGAAGCGATCACAACCTGTTAGTCGGCAAACGTCGAGATAAAAGCACAAAAATTGCTCAGATGCCATGTTAAAATAGTAACAATCTTTGGCCGTTTATCATAAAGTACCAAAGCAATAATCTAGCTTCAACCCATTGTATTCAGGAACTCATTAACTGTGACCAATCTTTGATAATAATTATAAAACTGACTTGTCTGTTATCTGGAAAGTATTTAATTTTACTCCACAAACCGACAGAGCTATAAACCATGGTATAAAAAGTGTTCGTAGCACTGACAAATGTTATCAGAGGAATGAGCAATACCATACAAAATAAAAGCGATGCTAAAATAATTTCAGCTGAGCATAGAACTATTCTGTAAAAATATATTTGTGACAATAAAACAATTTGCAGAGCAATAAACATGCTTTATAAAAATGTAGGTAACACTAAAGCAATTAGCAGAGCCATAACAATAATAAAAAAAAATTTGAAATACTAAAAAAGTTAGCAGAACAATACTACATAACATCTACTATTTGCGAGACTAGCAACAATTTATCTGAACACTAAATAATAGTATAAACAATATTAATGAAGCAACCAAAAATAGGGGAACAATGAACAAAACTATGAGTATTTTTGACATTATGGGATTAGTGCCTACAAAATTTTTAAACGCTACGATGGTTTAAAACTTATACTTAAATTCGAATTACAATTTGTGCAGCGATTTCGTCTTTTTTTCGAGGCATCCGAGGTTTGCTTTTACATCTTATGTCAACTCCAACGCGACCTCTCTGACTGCTTTGTCGTGACGAAGGTGACTTTCTGCGTTTTGTATAGTTTCTAATATAAATATAAATATTTTCGAATTGGTGTTTCGGTATCATAAATGTTCTACGTCACATTTATTGTATCAAAACATTTTTAAAACTGGTGTGTGTAGGAATAAATATTCGGCTAAATGATGTAGGAATTAGCGAAAAGCACAAGTAGGAGATGAATGCGGCGAGATGAAAACAAGATAGTAAATATTAGGGGAGATTTACATCTGTTAGTGTGACAATACAAGCGGATGGTGGCGATGTAAGATATATTACTTAATGTTATCGTGAATATCTCGATAAATTTAGATTTTACAAGCCTTGTCCAGGTTCCGGCTACGTAAATTTAAAGAATTGAAGTAAGGATGAACATGAAGTACGTAATAAAATAACGGATTTTAATGCAAATACAGTGCCGAGGTAAAGAATGGGAACAACATTGCTGGAATGCTTGTCGTTTTAGCGACTAGCGAGAATAGTAAGTTAGCAAGCAGCAGTAAAGTGGCCATTGTCGCCCAAGGACATCTGCAATCGATATTCAATAGGGCTAGGAGTATCCATTAGTTCGGTTAATACCATATTCATAGCTACTCGTATTCCTGGGCAGAAGTGAATGTTTTCATTACAATGTTCGTATCCTAGCACTGAATTGTAAATTTAAATATTATCAGCATCTCTATAAACGCACCCAAGACCCGTAACTTCAGTAGCGTGAACAACTCTTTGCGCTATCTCTCCTTACTCATTTCCTGGATGTACGTGTCATGAGACAAGTTCTACGAATGAATATGCATGGTTTAGGTACTCGAGACTACAGTTACGCCCTAATGACCTACCAGGGCATTCTCGTACCTAGTAAACCTAAACAAAATACTTTACCCAGCTTATATCGCGTCATTTGTATCTTCTTGATGACGTCATGTTTTATTTTCATTTCAAAATTATTCAGTGTTACATCCACGTAATTATAATGACATATTCGATGTATATACATTATATCAATTTTTAAAAGATACAAAAAAAACGTAAATAAAAAATAACACTCCTCGATTCCCGATTTGAGAATCATTTTAAAAACAACTTTTATTTATTTAACTTTACAAGTTTTTCGCGTCAAAGGTTACATAAATCCAAATAAAGTCGTACTTAGAATTGTTTGTTAACAAGCAGTGAGGCTTCGACTGTCTAAAAATAAAACCAATCAATGTCTTGAACGTTTTTAAGTCACTTTGAAGGAGATTTTTATTTCACTGTTACGTATTAACTACAATCGAAGCAACACTAAATTAAAAGTTTCACAATAATTACTAATGACTGTTCGCCCTTCATTTATAAAAACACGCAAGATAACTTACCATTTAGTGGTAAATCGGTTCATCTAAATAAATTATAAAAAATCCTTATTTACTAATAGATATTATTACAAAACGGTCCTCCAAACCCGTGCAATATTATAAAATTAATCTCTTGTAATTTCTTTAAGAATTGTTCAAGGTCTTGTGAAAGTAAATTTGTAACTGCTGTTTCGATTACATCATTTTAAATATCGATTTGTAAAGCGTTTCGCGTTCTAATTAAAACTGTGCACGCATAGACAAAAGACAACGATCGATTACCGGTATTCAGCCAGATTAAAAATAACATAAAGATACGAGTAGGTACTTCACTAGTAAAGATCATTGGCAAATCAAAAACAATATGGCGGCCCACTCGACAGGTAATATATTAATCATCATACTAAGTAATTAATAGATAAAAAAAATTCTACTGGTGATTATTATAATGTAATTTTTTATTGACTTTATAATAATAATTTAATTTAAATAGTTACGATTAGCGCCAGAACGAAGTATGCTGTTGGTATCGGCCAATGATGGCCAAAAATCCTAGGATGGATTTCTAAAATTCCGGACAAAAATACCGAATATAAGATGGTGCATTTCATAGATAATTTTATGTTTTTTTATAATACATGTTATTTATTACGATGTTATTTTATAATTGGTAAAAAACGTAACTTTTTCAATAGCTACAGGACTTATCCAATATTGTAACAGTACCTACATTTCTATGTAAGTAAAAAATTCTTGTATAACAACTTTTCCAACAATATTCATTTATGTGTTTAAAATTTTAATCAAAAACAGAAAATTACTTAACAAACTTATCCATATTAGTCATTAATTTAGAACATATTTGTTCTTTGCATCATCAACACACTATCAACATATACAATAAGTACCTACTTAAACACGAGCGATTTGTCAGGGCAGGTCGGGCAGATACACATAATTGCAGATGATATACTGATATATTCTTCAAGTACTATTAAGTGTTACACCCGTTACACTTTACGTAGGTTATACACAGAGTCTATAACTCTACAACTTGTGTACCGACGGGTCATATACTAATGCTCGTGTTCATTTAGGTTAAGCAGTTCACAGTATCCGATTTAGTTTTTACATGATACGAGGTGAACTAGTATAGTTACACCTAAATACTTATTGCTATAGTTTTTTACGAGAAGAGAATTGTGGGTCATGAACTTACCAATACTAAATATTAAAAAGTTTCCTAACTATATATGTATGTTGAAATCTTACTTCTAATTAATGATTGTTTAGTACCACGCTGTTATCCGATTGTTATCCTTCTTAAACCTTCAGTGATCCGAAAAAATTATTGCTTTAAATTTAAAAATCAAAAACCCGAAAATGTAACAATTAATTGAAATTTATAACTTTTATCTCTAAACTTACCTACTTTATTATTGCCTCATTCCAATTGTACCGTTACTTTTATGTTAACTTTAATGTTGTAACATTTATTGGCTTACTTGCAATGCATTTAAGCTGTTAGTACTCATAATATTGCTATGAAGTGAGCGAACCTATTTCATGCTAAAACATTCAACGCTTATGCAAAATCAACTTTCTACAGATCTATAAACTGTATGTTACTTTTTATCGTCATCTGTCACAGATTCACATCCGTAGTATGGTATTAATTTTACCTGAAAACTACAAAGTGTAGGTATTCGATATTCAATCTTGGACACTGCGGCATAAGAATCGGTTGATATAGTCTTGTGAATTGAAAAATGCATAGCACGCAACTTACACGCTCGAAGGCGTCATTCAAATAAAAAAAATTAACGCACACAGTATAAAAAATACGTATGCATGAGCGCATAAAGGAAAAGAACACCGTTGAATCGGGCACAAAATCTTTATGGGTGATACACAATTTTAAACTCTGCTGCATAAAGTGTAAGAACAGTTTAAGGTTTTGAACGTTTGGCACGACAACGGAGGCCAATGTTTGCCTTTCTCGCGGTATCGTTAATAATTTCTACAAATAACGCGTGTGGGGTAGCTGAGTATCGCGAACGGCGAAAGAAAGTGGGTGACTCGATTTCATAGTAAAAATTAAAATGAGAAAAGTACACATTAAAATATAACAAATAAAACAAATCCTTAAATTTAAAAAGTTCAAAATATGAAATAATTTTTCATCAAATCATCATAAAATGGCGGTCTTCTAAAAACAAAATAGGTTTTTATTGACTCTTAGGCGAGAACATAAATAATTAGAAGCAAAAATTCCAATAATTTTCAATTTTTCTTATAACATTTTGTATCGGGCATCGGTAACTTTGTTAGTCGGTAAGCCGGTAAGCCTCTTACGCAGCGGGCATCACTGGCTCGGTCATTCGTTCGTGTCATTTGGTCAGCGCCATTCGATTCAACTCGTTCTTCAACGATTCGTTCTCCAGTCGCGGGTGATAAGCGCTTGGTGTCGGTAGTGTGTGTTTGATACACAAACTCTCCCGCGTAAAAACCGTTCCGAACACGTTAATTGGATGTAACGTGATAAAAAACGTTATTTAAATTCTTGTGTGTGTTGTTATACAAGTGGATTTATTGTGTGTACAAACAGGGGTATGTGTATGTGAAACTAGCTAATAGTTTTCTGTGAGTCCCATTTGGATTTTTCTCCATAGAGGTTTTTATGGTGAGTTGAAAAGATCATAGATCATTGTTTTATGTTTCATTAATATAATACTGTGCTTATTTAAGAAAATACCCTTGTAGGGTAAAAAGCTGTTACTAATATTTTGTATTATTATTATCTTTACCGGTAACATTATAGTGATTATATTTTTGCCTGGACTTTTTGTTGTTATTATAAGAAATATTTTTTTCTATTCTATATAGTAATGTACATCAGGCATAGATATTATTGTTCAAATAGAGTATTATAATTGAAGTAAGAAATGAAAATATGTTCATATCCAACGCAGAAGGTAATTTTAACAGTTCACTTACAAAGTTTCTCACGGTCACTCGTACCTATATCGACTTAGAAATTCGTTCTATCTACACAATCTATTATTAAACACAACCAATACCTACAGTTTCATAATTATTTAACTATAATGGAGATAACTTTATACTTATCGTAAAGACAATCATTTCACAATTACCTACATTTATTGACAAACAATTACAAGTGTGCACGTGGCCTAATATCAAGTTGCGTCAACTTAACTTCCTCATACCTACCTTACATTTTAGAAACAGTAAACTATAGGTTGTATAACGAATATAAGCATTGACCGGTATGAATTCACTACAAGATTTTTAATACCTACCACGACCTAATACAGATTATGAAATGAATGGTGGAAAGCAAAACCCTGATGGGATTAGGGAAGGCGCCTGGCGCTCCAACAATAACCTTGATAATAATTTTCTTGCTTTCAATGTAATAACTACTATTAAATGGAACTTGTTGTTATACTATATCGGGAAATCTTATTCGGAAGCCTTGTGTCCAACAGTGCAATAATGAAAGGTTTAACGGTGATGGTGTATCCTTGTCTCAGCGGCTGTTTCCGATCTGTGCGGTAACCATATTATGCAAAAATTCTAGCATGGAACATGATCGCATATTTTTTTGTAAAGTAAATCATATTTAAAATAGTACAAAGTTAACAATAAAATAAAACTCTTGCATATCACGCAAATATTTGCCCTGCGTGGGAATCGAAATCACAACCTCCGCCTCACTGTCGGGTGCGCGCGCTACCCACTGAACTAACAAGCTCATCAAAATACTCATTTTGACCCGTATATCATTGACAATTTAATATACTTTCGCGATTATTTTTCCAATGACATAATATGTAGATACGTATTGTTGCTTTGTCGATGATATTTAGGTATTGATGCGTTCTGTCTATCGACAATAATTGACGTTTATGATTGGTTTGTCTATTGTTATACTCCTTTATTAGATAACTGCGACACTTGGGTGTTAAAGAATTACCTGCGAATAATAAATATCACGTGTCCTTGCAACTCGTCTAATAGGTCACGTACAAATTATCTCATTATGTACCTTATTGCCCTAGGCTTAAGGAAATTTATTCATTCCAAGACTAGTAGGTAATCATTATATCAATGTATCAGGACACTTTTCTAGAATTAGTGTATTGTTAATATCACATGTTCCTGGTGTAATTGTACTAGATAAGAACGTGCTATGTTCTGGACTGATGACGGGGTCAGCGATTTGCGTTAACAAACGAGATATTCCCTCGTAGTTTTCTGGACTCCAGAACAAAGACGAGGAATGATGTGATCAAATCATATGTTTTTATCATCAGCCCATTGGAATAAAAAAGAAAGTTTATTTATTGTCAAAAAACAATTAAATGTGTCACAAGAGTTGACTCGCTATTTGCTTCCGAATCAAGTGACGTATTTGGAAATGGCTTTCGACATCGTCGGTGCACGTGACTGTCTACTGCGACAAGCAATGACTTAGAGCGTCAATCATTAATTCATGTAATTTGTACTTAATAATGATTGATACATTTGTAATGATCCCGTTTAAATAGTAATAATAAAAATTTTATCATCATCATGGTCAACCCTATCTTCTACTGATGGACGCAGGTAAATTTTCAAAAGGAGAGGCGTCAAGGCCCTACTTTGCAATTCTGAACAAATGCGGGTTAACAGGTAATAAAAACGAAGTATAAAAAAAAGGAAGTAATCAGGTTTTTTTTTCCAACTTAATTCATTTACGTAGCAACCAAAATAAAATAAAAATATGCTAATAAATCAATATAGTGAAGAAAACTAAAAATTTCGGAACACCGACATTCTTTGTAGGTACTTCCACAAGTCAACCTGAAAGCCGCCGGCGAGATACGTCACATAGTTAATCCATACAAAGGCTAGGGTTGGCAACAACTTATTACAGTGTAAATCTATCCTCGTGTCAAATTAAATTGTTAAAAAATACTACTTTTATTATGTATAAAATTATAGTAATAACACACGTATGCCAAGTGTAATCTGTTACAACATGTCAAATACAAATTAAATAAAAAACCATCCATGCTTTGGCTGCTTTTTTCAGTAAATTTAAGTTTCTAATTAATTTTATGCTTTATCTCTAATGTCAACCAATAAATATGATTGTTTCACAAATACGTTTCTTCAGCTCTTGTACCTAAATCATGATGTCATGCAAGCTCTTGTAGAATATCCTACTTCTATATACACATGTGACAACCCTAGCGCGGTCTATTAGATAACCGGATATACAAGCTTGGCCCACAATTAGCGGGATGTAATTAACAGCGTGGAACATTGTCAAACGACGTCTCAAATACGTTACTAACAGATGCATTAATATTTACAACAGTAAACCAACAAACAGTGGTATTAACTAACAGTTAATTAGTCGTTATCTGTCGTTAAGCGGACATCTGTAGAATTAATCAGCCGGTAATACAATATAATTTCTATGGTAATAATAATTTCTATGGTGCCCGGTGTATAGCAATAGGCTCACCTCCTATTCTGCGGGGCGAAGTATAACATGAGAGTGTACTACACCCCTCTACCTACATGTTCATGCAAAATACAGGCGTGATGTTACATTACGTTTAATTTGATTTAGAAAATTTTTACTAACTGTCTTGCCCTTTAACACAGATTGGATGTTATATTAAAACGTAGATTAAGATGTGTTATATAACTATATCTTAAAAATTAAATGAATGATATTATTATGTACTGCTTTTGCATAATTTCTCCAAATCTTATGGTCCGAAAAACTATACATACTCGTATTATAAATTAGCAGATAATTACCAAATAATAGATGCATTTTTTTTTCATACAATATTTTATGTTGGTCGTACGAATATTTATCTTGAGCAAGAATCGAACACACAACCCGCAAGCAAGCACAGACGTTCACTAACCACTGCTCCAGCGACACGGGCGCGTCATGCGTCAATCATGCCAAAATAGCGTACAATATAACAACAGTGCCAGTACTGTCGCATTGTATCGGTAGATGTTTCATAAATATTTAACTAATCTACTAATCGTCATATACATACATACATACATGAAAATAGAAACGCTGTTATCGCTAAATGCGGCAAAC
>DWEE01003652.1:0-10324 GCA_018245755.1 Parelbella macleannani
CTGTAGACAAGCAAACAGAGTTGCAATATCTTCTGCAGAAACAAAACAATCCTGCACAATTCCTACCGAAATCAACAAATTTAACTCAAAAGCATAAGAATATTCTGAAGATACACAATATTGGAATAACAAAGCCCGGACAACAACATAGGATAAATGACAAAAACTCTAAGCGAGTTCAAAAATTGGGACAAATAGTTGCTCACAAAGATAAGGCGGCAAAGAAGGATGAAATGGAAATATTTGACCCTGATAAAGCTAAAGAAATTACAATATTCAGAAACATACCTCTCAATGATGAGTGCACCATTGAAACTATACCAAATAAAAAGCCGGCTGATATTAACACACTTAAAAATAAATGGCAAATGTCTGAGAGTTTTAGCCAGGTCAAGAAGAATTTGAGTGAACTTTCAAAGAAACTACCCTTAGAAAAGGATTCCAAAAAGCTTCCAGACACTAAGTACTCAAATCCAGTTAAGAGACTAGAAACAAATCCCTCCATATCTGTAAGAGAATTGTTCCCTGGGGAGGAAGAAATGAACTTGCAATGCAATATTGAATTTAACAATGTAAAAGGTGTAACCCCTGAAGGCTGGGAGAAGTGTAACACAATGATTCAGTATGATTCTGAAACAAAGAGACTGTGGACCGAATTACAACGACCATATGGAAATCAATCAAGCTTCTTGCGACATTTAATATTACTAGAAAAATACTTCAGGAGTGGAGATTTAGTGCTGTCACATAATGCATCTCCACATGCAGCAAATTATAGTACTTCGGTGCAAAGCCGACTTCGTGCATATGATAACACTGTGCCCGAAGCTAGAAGAAACGAGCCGTCGGTGAGCTTAATAGAATTTAGAAAGAAACCTCCAATGAATGGCAAGAGCCTACTAAAGAGTAATCAGAATTCTGAAGAAAAACAACAGGCAGACCCCAAAAAATTCATGCCCCCACCTGGGTCGCTTCCTAAAAAGCCTAAGAACGACCGAGGAAAATGTAAACCATTGCCTCCAGAACTGATAGCTATTACACCCAATGTACAGGGCCGAAAAGCTATACAGAACGTATTGCAGAATATTCAGCAGTTAGTTAAAGGTGTATCTGCTTCGGATCCCACTGAGGTAGCGGCCGCGCCAGTCCCTGCCCCCGCACCTAGACCAGACACTCCGAAAGAGAAAAAAGAAATGCCCGCTCTTAAGTACGAGCCGCCGAAAGAGAAGAAGAAGGACATTCCCTTACCCAAATTTGATTCTCCAAAAGAGAAGAAAGAAAATACAAAATTAGACACTCCAAAGAAACATAAAAGTACTAGCAAAGCGTGGAGACCTACACTCATGGCGATCACTCAGGTCAGTAGTATTCAACTTAAACTCCTGAATTATGCAATAGTCTCATAGTATCATATTATTTACTCCAATGATTTGGTCCACCATCTCGCTATTGTGTCGCGGTAATATAAACATCAAATAAAATACATTTTCTACCAAGTTTATGTCATCTGTAACAGTAATTAATCCAAATATATCATAGAATTTAAAACGTAGGGCTAAACGTCATATGAATTTATCGTCACAGGAAAACTTGGCGAAGATAGCTCGCGAGCCGTTGCGGCTGGCGGTCGACGGGCACAACTTGCCCAGCCTCGTGCAAGTGCTGTCTGCGGGCAATCGCTACCACATCACCTTCGAGGATTACAACAAGATGTGCGTGATCCGCCGCGAGCGCCAGCAGCGCCTGCAGGAGCGCGAGGCCAAGAACAAACGGCGAACCTCCGACGAAACCACCGTGGTCACCGAAATCCAGCCTTCGGCTATGCTCGGCAACGGCGGAACCGTCATGCAAAATATCGCTACGGATAAAGACCCGTCCGAGTTGCAGTTGGGAACTAACGCCGCCACAATCCTGAAGAATGTCGGTCTGAAGAATATAACGATTGCACCCATTCCGCCCAAGACTGCTACCGTTACGTCGCATACGCAGTCCCCTATAGTGTCCACCCCGGCACTTCTGGTCACATCCGCGCCCGTGAAAGCAATCCAGCCCATTGTAAGCGTCTCCAGGGAGGCGAGCCCGATGCCCGCCCTGACGTCGGGTCAGTTGCTGTTGCCGAAGATTCCCAAGTCGTTGACAGTGATCCCCCAGAGCGTGCCCGAGCCGCGACCATAACGAAGTCTGATAATCGTCCTCGTCTAGCGACCGTGACGAGGTCCGAAAGCTCCCCGCGCCGATGACACTAAACAGTGATGGACCTGTGTGATTGATTCGGCTCGTCCGAAGTGTGTGATGTGACGTCATCGTCGGTACGATGACGGTTTGCAAGAATGTACGTTTAAATGTGTATCAGTGTTACGTAACGGTGTGAAGTACGGTCGGACGGTGTAATTGTGATTGTGACACGTAAGTTATTAAGAATGCCTATTTTCGTATCGCTTAGTGAGAGCGCCTCGTCGGATCGACTGAGACAGAGGCAATGCAATATGTAAGTAATAGCACCGGTTGAGCCTTATAATTATAAAAGAACCTCTGTAAATATTAGAGTAGGAATGTTGGACATGTGTGCTGTGAATAGACGTGACGAGGAGTGTGTTATAATTATCATGTTACTCGATATTAGGTATTATTTTTGCCTTTGTGCAAATGATACGAGAGACCAATTTACATCTTGTTATGTTTGTCTTTTATTTATTAATGATAATGATGTTTTAGCAAACATTGTCTAAATAATCATTTTTCGTCCATTGTCAGTTTTCACTTCTAAATTGTAGGCATAATTAACTTAATATACAATTACATAGTTCAATTTCCTATGTTTCGATGATCTTTTATTTCTGAAACCATCCCAACATAGACACATACTTCGGTTGATATATACAGTACATAACCTGTTTTTGAATGTATATTTTCTGCCAAAACACATCTGGGTTTATAGTCAATTATTTAATACCAGATAAAAATGTTCATAAACAAGCAGTGAATGCAGATGGTACTAATCAAGCATCAAACATTCTCAGATTGTTTCATTCAAAATTCTCTAGTCAGATTCCAATTTGCATTTATAATTTATTTCATCATATGAATTCATTTCATAGCAGCGACAGAGACAAAGGCATATTGCATCTTGTATCATTTGCATGAAAACGGGCAGGTTATTATAATATATCGGAGGTGTAGTTTAAGTTAAAATATTCATTTTTACGACACTTACATCTGAGGAGTATTTTTTTATAAATTTACTTGAAACAACGTTCATCTCGTGACATAACAATTATCTCAGCGATGAGGTTATAGGAATGGTGTTTCAACTTAAACCACACCACACTGGTAAAACATGTAAGTAAGTATAATGAATATCACTGGAGCATATTTTTCCATTGTTGTAATAATAATAATTAATGTTTCATAGAAACTAATCCACATATTAATATTAATAGCATTAGTGCACTGAACCTACCAAAAATGTGGTCCACAAACTTTAACAAACTATTTTACCTGTATCCTTTCCGATGTTAGGCTAAATCCGACTTATTCATGTATTGAATCCTTAACCTATCATATTGTGAGGGAAGTGTGATACTCTTTTTATCATAAGTATTTAATGTTACATAAATACTTCCCTAAAGATGTATCATTTTTTAGTTACTTAAAACCATTTATACATGTAATTAGGACAATATTGTGACAGGTTTGGAATGAGAAACATCGATTTACTTGATTCCTCTAAGAGAAATGTATATGATATTTTAAAATTAACGTGCGACTGAATGAAAATAAAAATTGAGACATATTTTTTTCAAATGGAAAAGAAAAGTGATGGAACTAGTGCCTGACAAATACATGAGTGATGTCACTTATATAACACGTATATATGTATCACACCAGCATATGGAGAGTTCCAACGGTTTATATATTTCATATATAAAGCTCACATTTGAAAAATTGTATGTTATACATTATATATATCTATTGTTGAGAATTACTAGTATTTTATTTGGTCCAATGATATATAGATTACGGTCCAATGTTAATGTTTAGATGTTGTACAGAATACTTGTGACTGTTAAGGCGGGGCTTCTGGCAAGTCTATTCTGACCACTTATTGTAATATATACTTAAAAAAAATTTTATCTAATTATCAGCTTTTTCTTGTGGTCTTGTATATATTTGGTTTTACCATTAAGGGGGGATTTATGATGATATGGTCAGAGTTGAATCTATAATTTGTTTCATCTTTTTTACATCACTATGAATTTTGTTGTGTCCAACAACTAGATATTCGACTAGTTCAAGTGTTCTATAAAATCGAAATGAACACAAGCCACACTGCTTTTTTGTTATAATAGTTTTAAATCTTTGTTGAGGGTCAGAAAAATTGTAATGAATTGAAAGTAATCTTGTGATAAAGCAAGCAATACACAAAAGTTGTTTTAAAGTGATTTGTAAATAAACTAGATTTTAATTTATACTCTAAGATCATATATTCGTGTTCAAATGTTACACAGGTACATATATGATATACATATTTACCCCAACAGTAGAGATGTCAATTAAGGCATACAAAGTATATAATTTTGTAGCTTTTGAAAAGTAATTTTTTTAGTATCTCATAGTGAATATCGTAAAACGTATAATACATGTATATAAATATATATATTTTTGTACGAGGTTGCCTGATACTGCATTAAAGACAACCCAGAGCATTTGTATGGTGTGAATTGAAAAGTTCGGTACAAGTATACATTTGTGTATATTTTTGTATTGGCTCCTCATTTAGCATATTATATTACATGATGTTCCAGCGATGTGTTGTAGAAGCTGCCGCCTTAACACTCGATATTGTTATGTAACTATTCTAGTATTGGAAGTTTCGTCAAAAGTTGTTATTGTAACGTGTGACAGTTATGATTGGTGACAGTTACGTTGTCGAGTTGCGAACAAACCCGTAGGCTCTCCTCGCCCCCGATGTTTAGTTTCTTCCAAAGATAGCATGTTAGTTTTCAATATTATTATTATTTTTTAGTTGCTACTACCGGCGCTCGCTGCATTCTCGCGTGGCCGAGGTATGAATTTGTGTAATAAACATATCCTTATCTCCTCAACTTGTTTTTTTTTTAATTTCTGATTTGGCAGTGGCATCCTTACACATAGTAGAAAATAATTTAGTAAAATAAAATATGCTTATTCAAGTATTTCTTATCCTTATTATATTTATTTCGCTTAGCTATTTATTTGTAAGTGATCCATAATTAAGTACTGTGCTTAAACATACTGAATTATAGCATTCCGTAAAAGACTTTGGATACATAAATTGTGACTCGTCGGAAAGGAGAAGAGCTATAGATATTACCTTCAATGTCCGGCTTACAGATACTCCAAGAGTCCGCAGTCTCCACAATACCGATAGTGAAATGATTGCCCAAGATTGTATGAAAGTTGCATATAATATATATGCAATGTAAATTATGATTACCTACATGATATAAATACTTTGATAATAAAAGCGATTGACAAAAATTACACGCATTTATATTTTGTATTCGACTTTATCTCATAAATAGATTACTCTGAAATATTACATAATAATTTAAGTATAGTAAACGTTTAGAACAGTTCTTTGCTGTGATCACGATTTGGGTTTTTTAAACATATTATTTATTACGCGTCAACTTTTAAGAGAAGAGAAAAAACTAATAAACATGTAACGTAGTAAAAAAATTCAATAAAATAATGACGAATAAAAAGGAGAAAAAGATGCAAACATATAAATAAAATAGAAAAAAAAAACATCGAAGTGACTAATTTTGATAATTTTTAATGGGCAACTATTATTCTATGCTGCGTATCACTCACACGTTGATCAAGACTACATTTAAATTTATTTCACACAGGTCTACTTATCTAATAAATACGCTTTAATAATACCTGAAAAATTAAATATTGGTTTGTTACAGGTTTTTTAAACTAGAGAGAAATATAATTTAAAAGTGTAATTTTCTCGATTTAAGTTCAATATTTTGGTAAATTGTTGTAGTGCATCGGATGTTGGTTAATCCTTCTTCTTGGCATGCTTGGACGCACCCTTTGTACGTTTCCACTTCATTCTGCGATTCTGGAACCACACTTTCACCTGTGTTAAAAAAAAAATTTTTGAACAGTACTTATATCCTAACTCCACTGTAAATTGGTTAAAATGCAGTAATCATCAATTCAACGACGGGCAAATTATTTTGCCTTTCCGTAGTACATTCGTCTAGTTCAATTTATAAGTTAGTCTGCAATAGGTAAGCCATTTGGAAACGTGGAAGGCTGAAAATGTTTAGGGAGTACTGAGGTATTATTTATGATTAAACGTGAAATTCTATACCCGCAATGACGAGTTTACATCAGATCGCTTGCAGATTTCAAATAGTTCTTTTTAATAAACATTTAAACAAAATTTTAATTAATGAATATCTTTTTCCGCAAGATTGATATGTAGGTTATGTATAAATCATATTGGCAAATAAATTAGGGTAAGACATTACTTCTCGCAAGACTAAATTACAACGAAACAAGGTTACCAACATAAGAATTGTATAGAAACTTATTGAACGGACGACATTATAGATAATATGCGGGTTTAGAAAGTACCCAATGCTAGAACCATTACGATTCCACCTTTAAGGCCTACACACTGTAACTAAATCTCAAGTTAAGCTTCGTTGATACCTGATCTATACTCGCATGTTTCACTGTAACGTAATTCTGCTGCATGCAAACCTGTCGTTCGGTGAGGTGCAGAGCTACGGCTATTTCGTAGCGGCGGAGGCGCGTGAGGTAGTTGGCGCGCGCGAACTCCGCCTCGAGGCTGCGGATCTGCGTCTTGGTGAACGCCGTGCGTTCCTTGCGACTTGTAGCACGAACTTCTTCAACCAATACGATTAATTAAACCAAACCTTACCTATTACACATACAACAAACCTTATCTATTACACATACATTGTAGCATTGATGATGAATAATAATTAGTCCAACAGTCGCCTTCACTTGCATGTATTTCTGCTGCTTATTTTTTACGTATGATTCATTGATATGATTAAAACACATTTATTTAGTCCTGATGGCCATATCTAGGACATGCTACACTTGAATTTCTATTACTTATTTATTTTTATCTAACCTAACCTCTGTGTCAGTTAAAATTAGGAGATACATGGAGAGTAATTAGTTCTTTATCCTTGTTCTTTATAAATAAGTTTAGTAATTTGACTTTAAGGCTTATTTGAAATACCTATGCTGCTTTACCCTTCAAATTGTTTGCGGTATGTAATCGCGTTTAAGCTACAACATCTAGGTGGACTGAATTTTCATATTAAAATAATAAAAATAGGAAAAAATATACAGGACTCCATCTCCAACCTCGTTTTTGTTTTCTAACAATAGCAGCCACACACTTGTCCATTACATGAAAAAAATTAACCACAGTTATTCATTATCTCAATGTGATTTCATAAGAGTAGTTTTGTACTGAGTCTACATTTAGTAAATGTTTATAATTACGGCATATAGTACAGGCAATACCGTGAACATAAAACCTTATCGCAAACAATGACGCAGACTTGGCAATAAACCACACCTGCGACTGTCGCAGGAAAGTGTAAACTATTTCCTATAAACAGAGGAAGGCGCCGGCGCCGCACGTGCGATGCGCATCGATACCTAGCAACATTTTCATAAAGTTTATTTCTAAGAGGAAGAGAGAGAGAGAGAATATAATTATGTAAGTACGTTAAGTAAAAATGTAGCAAAATTTGTCCAAATAAATGTTTCCTTTTTTATTGTATGTGGATTTAACTACCAAAAAGTAACAATATGTTCTGTTGGCCTTACCATCTCTGGTTTCTTTTGTTTGATTGATTATGATGATGATGATGAGATGAGATTCTTTTCATATTATCTAATTTATTCAACCAATGGTAAGCTTTAACTACTTTTAGATGACATGCTCTTACGTTGAGGTATTTTATATTTTCCTATAGATTATCCTCAATATTATGTGAAGTTTATAATAAACAGTAAGTGTATATCTTGGGTAAGAATAATAAATGAGAATTTAATTAATGCGTTAGCTCTACCCAGGATGTATGTACCTATACCTACCTACTATGTGTCCGGCATCATAACATACCTATTGAGTAGGTACCTACTGTTTTTAAAATATGTAGTAGGTTAAGTGTCATTTTAAATTTATGTGCCTAATTATAACATTGCTTTATTCATTATTAATGTATATATAGCATTTTGAATAACTATTAGCACTGTGATCTTAAGCTACGTATTGAATGAACCGTAGGTATTTAATTATAATTGATGGATATCACATATACCTATCTTTTGGAGTTTACTCCTTAAGAATCGAATTTCATATTAGAGCCCGGTATGAGAAAAAAGTGAGGATGAAACTCGTCTGAATCGAGTGACCTCGAGTGACCCTGTCACGTTTTAGTCTTACGCATGTGTAATCAAACAACCACGAAATTATTTATTCCACCCTTTATTTTACTTTTTATAATACTTATGTAATCACACAATCACTAAATTATTAATACTAAACTGTAGTTTTAACGCCAAGTAATACTAACTGACACTACAGTATATAGCCCTGTTCGCAGTAGATTACCAATATGCCATGGCCGGCCCGGCCGGCTGGTAGCGGACACTTGTGAATGCTGCCTCCTTGTTTGCAACCTCCACACGTGAAAAACTACATATCTTCAACATTCGTTTAACCAGTACTGTTTTATTTATAATGTTTCTAATTTAACAATCAATATTTATAATTTAAAAAACGTAACATCACGCCTGTAATCCCCGAGGGTTAGGCAGAGGACTGTAGAACCCTCCCACGTTTCACCAGCTGTTACTTTTAAGTACCGTGGAATAGGTGGTGAGTCTATTGCCTTACACGGGGCACACAGACTCCGAGTCACTACTAGCAATTCTAAATTGAAAAATCCACTAGTACCCGACCCGAGACTTGAACCGAGGACATCCCGGTCAGCAGTCGCGCTTGCAACCACTCGACCAGCGAGACAGTCAATTTTATAATTTATTTCATTTCTTAACTACCAACACTACGTGTTTTCGTTCTAGCATTGAACTCGAGTCTCCTTTCAGAATAGAAAGGTCTAGAACACTTTATTTCATATTTCCTTGTAAACACAGCAACTAAAAACACATGTGTACGAGGTAAATAAATATATTTTACATATTTTTCTATGTTACACTCGGAAAATGATGCAACAATGTAGTCTGAAATGTGTTACTCAACAATTCATTCAAACAGCTACACATGAACAGAGAATTACAATAACAAATAACTTGACATTACTCATAGCGTCTGCACTCTCATTACGGTCATCAATATCGAACAAATTTCAATACTCATCAAATATTACAAGTCATGGTGCGTCGTTCGTGTGTACCAAAATAATGAAAAGAATAATCCTAAAATCTTATTTCGATTGATTTGACAATGATAAAAATATACATTTGCACATTTATATATATGAATAAGTAAGTATATAGATTGCATGTACAGTGAATGCTCAAAAGGCAACCAAAATTCAATAGCCAATAAAATCAGATTAATTCACAGTTCCTTTAAAAGAGCCGATAGGACAAAATACTGGTTATCAACCAACTACGTATCACAGGGATGTGATCGAGTTTATATTATAGGAGTACAGAGTGCATTTCCAGTTCAGTGCTTGAAAGTGAAATTTGAACAAAATGTCATAAAAATTATATGTGTACTAGATATTAAAACTTTCTCCGAAACCGGCGTGTATGTATGAAGAGGTTAATGAATGTGGAAGAAGTACAACAGGTATGCAAGGATAGGGATATTTGGCACTTCGCACTCTTAGCCTATTCCGTAAAGGACTTGGCGTGAAGTGTGTGTGTATATTAAAACTTGCAGCTCTCTAGAAATTTATTACAATTCCGGTGTGAATCAACGAAACATTCACAAAGCCAATAACCTTATGTTATTAAAAGTATCTAATATCAGTTTCATAATACAGTATCTATATATTGAAACGTTCCGTGGAAAAGATTAAAAAAGAATTTTATTATAATCACGTGTTTTGGACGCCTTCATATGAAATCGTATTCTGTAGTATTCGGCGAAGATCGTAAAAGTATCTAAATAAAACTGTTCAAATTAGCGCAGAGGAAAATGCTTTCCCAAAAATATTTTTTTTACTTATATTAATTGAACTGTGACTCAGTCTCTGACCTGTCTGTCTGTTGGACCGACGACTTTAAAATGGCGGGT
>DWEE01003653.1:0-10322 GCA_018245755.1 Parelbella macleannani
GTCAAAGCGGGGTAAATAGGCTTTTTCTTGACATCCGTGCTCCATCTTCGAACACATCTGCGCGCAACATCACGCGGGGCTTGCGGCCAAACGTTAGCCTATCATATAAAGAACAATAACTTTTCTACTACATATTATACATCTTCCATTCTAGATACCGCCAGATACTGCATTGCGTCAGAAATAAGTCTGCTTGCGACATCATCGGAACTGTGGCTTATGACAGAAACTCAAATATAAAATTGAATTCAAATTTTATTCTCATACCGCGTCATTCGAACAGACGAACAGTACACGAAATAAATTTGTCAGTGCTCATTGGAGACTCATTGGTATGGCCACGTGTACTTGCGTCGCCGGCTGTATGCAACAGAGGAACAGTACACGAAATAAATTCACCGGTACTCATTGGAGACTCATTTAAATGGTCGCGTGTACCTGTGTCGCCGACTGTACGCACAATAGGAAACAAAAGGCATTCGTATCCGACTGAACTTTCACCCGTTCGATGGAGCTCATAACAACAATGTGCCTTTTTTCTAACCCGACACAAACGTGAGAGTGATCAACTGTGTCATCTGTCGTAAGTCGATGTAAAGGTTTTTTTATCTATTGAACGGATATTTTAAGCTATACTTACTAATTTGTATTATTACGCTGTCTGGTTACCATAGCATAATACACTTAATGCTTACTTTGAAACTATATAGCTGTGGGTGCGATGTCCCAAATTTATATATGAAAAGTATTGCACAGGGTTATGTAAACTGCTTTAGACTAAATCAGACATGTCTGTACCCGCACGGCGGATTCAAAACGAAAATCCTTTATGGAAGCATATCCGTCGGATATGGGGATAATAAAATGAGATTCAACAAATAGTTCGTAAATCCAGTTTAATAGAATCGATTGTTCTAGAATCCGTCATAGCACTTTCTATACGGAAGCACCACATGTGTACGATTTAAAGGGTGCTCGTGGACATTCTGTTCCGCATTGTACATTGTACATACCAGTCATTGCTTCATAATATTTTGTATTACAGGTCTTAAAATGTGCTACTACCAGAAATGTTTCAGTAATTTAAGCTTAAAGACTTTTAGACATATACAACTATGCCGTGCTACTTCCGTTTCCGAAAAATATGCTATGACAATTGTTTATTTCCCTTATAAAATTAAACATTTTGTTTGCTCAGAATGAGTGCCTACTTATTAAAAACGTTACAAATTTGACAGTTCACATAATCCGCAACAGTAAGATAGCGTAAATATGTAATTTTTGTATCAAGTGATGGCAGTACATTCTGCTGCTGGCAAGATTTATTCTTTATTGTCTCTGAATGCTAATAAAGTACAGTTATTGAATATCTGTTGCGTGTTCCGTCGATATTAAATACAGATTACATAGCCTAATCCACAAAAAGTCGCGCAGTTACAAGCTTCGCTGATTTTGCTTCGGGCGAAGTCGTTAGTTTGTTATTTTTGTTATGATAGTAATTTTGCTTAGCCTATACAATTTTAGTACAAAGTACTTACATGGTAACACGAAAGGCGTTTTTTTTAATTCTGTATTCATTTGTATACCATTCATTCGTTATTGTAGGTAATTCTCTTAATTATAAAAAAGACGTAATAAGCATTTTATCACAATTTTATCCTTTTCTGCTAATTACCCACCATGGCCCACCTATAGGCCACATAATATATTTTTTTAATTTAAACTGTTCACTATATGAGGCCAGCGACAAGCTTAGGAATGAAAGACACATTTATACACATGAATAGCAGAAACGTTTCCGTGTCACGGCCCCTTCCACGCACAGTGCGCGGCCAGCTGAACGCGGTGACCTCTCGCTGCGGACGCGGGCCCAGCCGCACGCTGCATGTGGGTCAGCCGTGCGCCGCCAATGGACCGATCCACTGCGACACATGTACTGGTGTTGTGTGATTTAGGATTGTCACAAGCAGCGTGAGCGTGGCCTGATGGTATTGTATAAGCAGCATGAATTAGGCCCGATTCTATAGTACCAGCAGCAGGAATAAGTAAGCAGAGGTAGGAGGAAATTTTGGCGTTCTCCGTGTTAGTAACATTCCGAAATAAAACGTGTCTTAGCCGTTTACAACGATCCAATATAAAGCATTGTGATGAACGTAACGTAATTGTTTTCTTTACCGTACTTGTAGCTAAAGACGGTTGAAAGATAGAAGAAACGTTAATTATGTACTTGGCTCTATATGAAACTGAAAAGGCTTTTAATTTTTTTTCAAAAGTGCATAAGAGTGCCGTATTGTCCTCTTTGAATATGTATGTATTCATTAACAGAATGCTTGCACTTCAACAAGCCTTGAACTTTGTCGGTCTGTTAACTTAATGTAATATTTAAGCAGTGTTCGCAGAGTTTTACAAAGTTCAATAGTTAAATTGGCAACAACGAAACCGGCTTCAAACGGATGTGTTATTTATTTAACAAGTCTCAAATTCCGTGTTCTAGATCCGTTCTAACCTTGCTAATATTTTAAATACAAAAGTTAGTATGCCTGTTTGTCTTTACGTCACATTGAAAAACTGAATTTATTATATTGAAATTTTCTATCAAGAGGGCTTCAAGCCTCAGCTAGTACCTACGATACTTAGATTAGGTTTTTAATTTTAAAAGTTGTCTGCAATTTATTTATCCATATATTTTTTCCAAAGCTTTTCTCCCATGCTTAAGTGATTATGTAATTACTAAACGTTTTATAAACATTATTACTATTGCATCCCATAATGAAATCGCTGTACAAAATGTACAATACCTAGATATTGAGTCGAACTAGCTCAAATTACATCCCAAACATGGCGGTTGACTTACATTGGCCAATGAATAAGCTAATTCAGACTTGGCCGACACGCATTGAGATGACCAATTCAGTGCTACAGTCTAGGTATTAACGCCTCAGTAATTTCCTGTCGAACCACGCGTCTAACCATCGGCGCCGACTGCATCTGTTTTATTTGTTCATTTTCTGATGAATGTGCGTCGCATATCCTCACGACCACTCGCAAATACAGTTAGATTTTTTATTTTGCATTATACATTTTAAGATCTAATTGCGTCATATGTGTCTTGAAATTTTAAATCTTCATCATATCGATCTACTCGAAGTTCACGATAATATCTACTCATTTTATCATTAATGTAAAGATCATAAGCTTTTGTCGTGTCTATTATGAGATTCATCATATATCGTATTCATCGTATATATTCACAAAATTTTCAAAATTAATCACGTTATCGTTATCCCCAAAATGATCACAAGCTTCTAATTAATAAGCATTATTTCTCCAGGTAATATGTTTATGTTTGTAGTCTTCTATTTAGTATAGACGTACTAAAATTATCTACAATTTCTTGTCATGCATTTAAACTCTGTAGGCGTCGTTAACGCATTATCTTACTCATTTAGTCGTTTAAATTCTCTTTCTTTTTTTTGATTCTCACGACGGTTCAACGGAGACGCTTTTGTTTCAAGAATTTAAATTTTTTGTTGTTTTGCAATCCGGCATGATGGCGTCTTATATAAAATTTCTTTCTTCGCAACTTACACTGTATGAAAAGTAATCTTGTGGAAGTTTAATCTGGTTTTTAAGGGACTCTACTTAGCTCGTCTAATTCTCTTAATGCGTCTTCATGCCCGCTTCTTATATGCTTGAACGCATTTGTGTTTGAGACAATTATCCCATGATCTCCATTTCTTATCTCTAACTATTAAGTTTAAAGCTTTACACTTGTCTGAGTTTCAGATAAAGACAGACACTATAAGTACTCCCTTCTGGGTGCTTAAAGCGTTCTCAACATTTATTAATAGCATTACTGTGACTGTTACGTCAAACCAACGTGAGATTTTTGTTAAATGTTTAGATTATACACGATGTATTACATGTTTTGTGTTAGTAAGCCTCTTGTTGGTAATGTTCGTTGTTACACAAAACTTAAAAAAAAGATCTCTGAGATAAAGTATTTTACAGTAAGCACTTTTCCTTATTACTTAATATTATTCATTGTTGTTTGCTATTAAATATCCTTCAACTAATTCGCGAAATTCGTCTGTTTATCGTTTACAGTTAATAAATGTCCGCTCGAGAGGTGTCGATTTGTGATTAATGACGTCATCATGGATTAATTCATTAATGTCCTATCTAGCTGAATCACGATACGTTGTCACTTTACTCAAAATACAGTAAAATCACCTTGTTACATTCATGAACTGTTGAATAGATGTAATGATTTATGTAATCGGATTTATATTTGTATAATTCCCAACAAGTACTTGCGCCTTCTAAGTAAAATCCTGGGTTCAGTCAAAGTAATGTTGGGTTTGTCTAACCTGAAACTTTCAGCAGCAAGGAGTCTAGATTTGTACCCGGTGGTTCACGGACTACACACCGACCGACGAAACGGTTCACGAGTGTGTATACATCGATGCCTATCCCTTCGGGAAAATACAAGCGTGGTGCTATGTTAATACTCGGCGAGTTTATTTTGCATACATAAAATGTTTATACACACAATAATACACTTGTTTTTATATCTCAATTTGATAACACAGAATTGTTTTGTACTAAAATTTGCAAGTCTATAATAAACCGACCACCGGTTTTAAATTCAAGCACTCTTCTACGTGATGTTTTTTAATATTGTGGTGTTTATAAAAAATATTATTTTTAGTTGTCATTCTTTTATTTTCTGACTTCGTGAGCTTGTTAGGTATTGTTTGTTATATATAATTTTAATCTGAATAAGCAATCTCCAGCATCGACCTGCAGGTCAACGGTGTCAGAATAATATCGCACGATGACATAAGACGAAAATGAAATACTATAGGAAATCTGTAAGATTTAAACCGTCCGCAACATTGAAACGTAATTTTCATGATTCGACCAGAGCAATTTTATAGCTCGAATCTCTAAATTCGCTAAGGCACCAACGATGTCTCGTCTCAAACTTCGCAGACATAATAATCTCTAAGAATAATAACCCCGAATCCTTACAGTGTCGTCAACAAGATTCTTTACAAATGTTTACTATCTTCGATTAAATTACACGTTTAATTTTTGTCGAGTCTATTTCGAACGGTGCAGATTAGAAATATTTAAAAAAAACAATATTAATTTAACCCCCCCCTCCGTCCCTAAATTCTTCATAAAATTAGCCCCGCACTCAACTTCTTTTGTTCCAACGATTGATTCCAGCAATGATACCCTGGCAACCCGTCCAGACTCATTTGTCTTTCAGAGTGATAGATCTGTGCCATAAAGACAGGATATTTTCGAGTCGTTCTTCTGTTACGAGTTGTATTTTTTTACATAGAGACTTGAGTGATGCGGGTGAGTAAAAGGTATCTCTGTCAAGATTGTTTTAGTTATATCAGTGGCATAGGGCTATTAACTCATAGATAGGTATTTATAATTTGTTGGAATTCAGTCTTACAAAATTTCTTGATTAATAACACTTCTTAAGCTCTCTATCTAATACAATATTTTATACCGATCGTAGTTATTCTACAATAGATGTACGTTTGGTATAATTTATACTTTTATATATACATATTTGGTGTAAAAATATTATATTGCTTTTAGTTTGGAGGAGAAAGTAAAAAATTAATACAATTTAACAGCATCTGGACTTCATAGTTTTTATTATAAACGATGATAATCTGTAAAACCAGCTACGTGCACTCTAATCGACTGTAAATTATATGTAGTTTGGCAAGGACGGCATACTAATGGAATCGAATTAGGTCAGATTGCTGTTGCATCGATAAATCCTTCAAAATTATATACATCTATATATACATTTGAAATACAATTATTCTATTTGAAATACTTGAACTATTCTAAACTTACAATACTCTGCCAACCCAAATTATTAGTTGAATGTTTCGTACAATAGATTTATTATGTCATAAATATTATAGATCTAGAACAAATTGCACATAGCATAAGTATATACAAAAAAGCTTGCAGTTTTATTTCATGAAATGTTTAGTTAATGTATATTAAAAAAAAATGGGTCGCATCATTTTTATTTTGCAGCCGAAATTACCTGTACACGTGCACTACGGTTGAAGTCGTGTGATTTAAATTTTCATCTCGCTACATCGCCGGCTCGACGCTCGCCGACGGTACAGTCACGTTCAGACCCAGCTCACCGCCGGACGCGTGTATAGTGACTCTCCTTATCGATAGCAAAGATCTGAACTTTTACTATTAAATTGTGTGCTACGAACGCGCCACCCTACTTGATACTGTGACTGAGTGTACCACGGTCTGCTGTTGATTGGTTGGCCTGAGCTACTTTACACATCTCTGATAATAGTCATGTTGTTGTTTGCTTCAAATGTAAGTACATATATTTTGTGATTTTTTTATAAAGTGAACACAATTGTTCGTTAATTGTTAGGGTCGAAAAAGTATCTTTTGGGATCTCACGTTCATAAAAATAATTTATTTGCGCATATTTGTCCAATATGTAGCGCCCGGCGCGACCGGTTCGAAAGTTGACTTTTGTTAAGGAAACCGGATCGGCAAATAAATAATAGGTTCGTGTATATACGTCAATTTGCATAATTTCAGACATAAACACAAAACTGTGATGGCTCATTAAATAAAAGTTGCGTGACTTTCCCAGTTATGAGAGCCGCTCAAAAAAGCCGCATAGTGTTCCAATTTTTTTTTAATTATCTCTGGTGACATTACACAAAAACTAGTACAGTATCACAGAAAAGATGTAATGGCCGCAGTACCTAATAACCATCGCTTTAGATGAATCATTACTACTAATAAGAATAGATCACCGTATACGTATGTTAGAGTAATGAGATACATTTAAACCAATATTGATAACGTAACATAATCTTCTCAAGAATGATCCAGCAACACGCACTGAAGCGTAGGACAGCATGCTCTAGGCCTCCCGTTGTTGCGGACAGAGATCTGCAGTGGAACGATAACAGACTGTAAACATAGTAATTTGTACGATCAATGAACGAGTTCCCTCTGGATGTGCCCCAAAAGTGGCATAATAAATCTCTTCAATATTTTCAATAGTCTAGACAATTATAGGTAGGTACTTTCGGAATCGTGAATCAATTATATAAATCGGACCGTTGTTCTACCACAATCAATTATATAAATTGGGCTGTCATTATACCATCGCGCCGAGTCCCTTACTGGGTAGGCAGAGAACACTGAGTGCCAAATATCTCTGTTATATACGAGTCGAAATCAGACCAATTTTTACGTACTTTAATATTAGTACTTGGTTCTGATACTTTATATGTATCATTACTGATCTTGAGTTCCTTCTAGAGCGATTGATTCGTTACGTCCTCTGCCATGACACGCCAGTTAGCTTTAACCCTTCGTATTAATAGCCAAACAATGTATAGGAAATAATTTGATCTGCCCTCGAAGGTCTTTGACAAGGTTCCAAGACTCATCCATCTCACTATCTGATTCAACATTCACCTCTTCTTCAAAACATGAAGATACTCCAGAAGATACTACAAGCCGGCACCAATCCAGCATCATTCCGCTCGTGACGTTGATCGATTTTACAGATCGTTTGCAGTCTGCATCTTCGACGGACAAACAAACTCTTCGCTTAAGTGTATGTGTTTCGTTTCTTGATGTGTTCTTATTTCTTTAGTGTTTATGACACACCATTACTAATTTAGTGATATTAATGGCGGATTTAAAACTAATGTTATTCGCCAGTCCACCTTTGGGATAAGCAAAGAAACTTTAAAGACGACTTGTAAATGCAGGAGGCGGTGAGAAAGACTAATCGATATTAGTCATGAAACAATAAATGTAATTTTAAAAGGCACCAACAATATGGTGCGTATCGTTGTTTAAATTTCTTACGGTTTCCTAACGCCGAGATAACTCTTTAATTATGTTTTTATTATTTACGCCATGCTATTGTGTAAAATGCACTATCCACATACCTACATAGCATGTATGGACGTTGCATAATCACATTTAATTAATCATTATATTTTTTTATATTACGTGGAAACCTATACATATGCCTTATCGGTTGTTTAATAGGAATTAAAACAGTGTCATTTTAAAGTTGAAATTTGATAAGTTTGTTATGAAAAAAATACTTTTCATAATAAAGTAAGGTTTGAACAGCAAATCGAACAATTTTGAAGGAAGCTGTGAGTACATGTATTAACCTCTTTCTGGTTTAAGAATATCTCCACTAATAGCCCAGATGCGCACCATATGTGATTAATACCTAACAATCTTAATTAGTCAATTAACCGGTAATATCAAATCATGATTCATATTTCTGATTGCTTGTTTGACCTAGGTCCTAGGACAGCTAGATCATTATGTTATCCTTTGATCAAACTGGTTTATGTAGGTGGAACAGGTCTGTCCTGAAAAACAAGTTGAACTGATGTGCGTCCACCTGCAACCTGATGGAATGCAGCTTCTGCAAGCTATGTGTTATGTAACCTGCATTTATTGCAATAAAGCTAACTACTGATACGTTCGGTACACGGTCATAATGCCAGTGAGCTATATGGAATATCGTGAGTTCCAAATTTAGTCGGCTCAAACGCTAAATAATGTGCCAATTTAGTAAGAAAATAAATTTATTACTCCTGCATATACATTTTTACCCTTTCCAACCCTCAAAGCTCGTTATTCAAAACGCTCAGTTTGTAACAAGTCATGCAACTTACATGATAAAAAATTTGAAAATATAAAATTGTAAATTTTTGGTATGAAAAGTAAACTAAAAATGTACATGACTAAAACTCGAAAAGGCAGTTGTGTTGTGGCGAAAATAGGCGCGGCAGGAATTCCATATCTGTTGTTATAGAGAGAAATCAAAATACTTGAACTGTGTCAATAACACTCATTGTAGAAAGTACTTGTACAGTCATCGCTTATCGGACAAACGACGACAACGCGGAGGACGAAATGAATTCAATAAGACATGACTATCCAAACCAAATGTCCTTTTTGTCATAAATAAATAACTATGACGCTTCATGTAAATTCCATTATTTTCCTTTCCAAACTATACTATCTAAGAATCTGGAACATTCTAGAATATTGATTAACTAATACTAAATTTTGGTGGCTTATCTAAGCCCAGATTTATTCGTATCAACGCGAAACGCCCACGCAAATTGTAGGTACTAGTCAAATAATTGCCAATCGGCTGGACATTTAGAAATAAACCACCACTCACTGTCTGAATTAATACAGCATAAATCACTGTATACTGAATAACTTAAATCTGAATCGTACACTTCGGTGATATGTTTGTTTTCGTTGCAACGTAAAAAATAGTGCAGTAAATAAACACTCTGATGTTTAACGCGCGTGCCCGCCGGACGCTGAACCCGTTAGGCCGTTTTTAGAACGACGGCCTTGTTTTTAACTGTTATAGCTTAATTTTACTACTTCCAACCGATTAATTGCTATTATAGCAAAACTGTTTATTGCATGCACAACACGTGTACCTACATCCGCCATATTCATCCCAATAAATGTATACAGGAATCATTGACTAAACGCCTTACATATGTACTTTTTAGTAATGTATTTTGAGTCTGGATTTGTGCCTAGCGTATAACAGTAGGCTCACTCTATATTGTATGGGACGTATAACATAATTGCAGAAAAGTGGGAGTACAGCAATCCTCTGCCTACGCGTAAGAGGAAAGGCCTAACGTTAAGTTTTATATACCTGCCTAATGAGCCAATAACTCCAGAAGCCAGCCAGAGCCACTGATGACAATCAGTAAAAGTAATATTTATTAAAAACTGTTTATCTATTCGTGAATTAAGATGAAATAAACATACAGACTGATACGAGGTGTGAAAATTACAGCACAATCTATGTTACGATTTAATAAGAAAATATAGCGGTAACAACAAAATTAAATTTTATAATTAACAACGTTTTGTGTGGACTTTCCGTATTAATTAGTGAATTATTATAAATAAAGAAACTATAAACTGCTATGTTATACTGTTGTTATTTAAAATGTAATTAACTGTTATTTAATTTGAATTGTTATTCGCTGGTTAATTATAATTAACATGTTGCTAGCAGACGGCGAGTTACAGATATTTATGTGCGTCAATTTAGTTTTGACACCAGCGAATGAAATGAACGCTGGTGATGTATGAAACCGACTTAGCGATGACGCCACCCGCCGCAAGGCGATAGGACTTTTTGTATCTGCATTGGATCATCAATAGCCAATCTTTTGTTTAAATAGAATTAAGAATTAGTACTTCGTGAC
>DWEE01003654.1:0-10321 GCA_018245755.1 Parelbella macleannani
TAAGCCGGTACATATATAATTATGTGTATAAATACACATGATACTCACATTCCGTCCTAAGACTGCTCCTGCAAAGGAAACGGCTAAGCGTGATCGGTCGTGAAGTCATTCTTACGTTCGAATAGTCGTACTCGATTCTCCGGCATATGTTTGTATATTATTAAAATTTAATTTTACAATAAGTGTTTTTCAATTTGATTTTTGAATTTGTTTTCTTCGTCCCCTACTAAAATTACTAGGGGGAAAGTGACCGAATATGGAATACCGTTTTGTTTTTCACGCAAAATTTGCACGAACGTTGTAAATAAAAAACTTTTATTAGTAATTGTTAACAATCATATATTTGCGCTTTATTTTGTGACTTTTGGTTTCATTGATCGCTTTTAAGTAACAATGTGTTAAAAAAAACTAAATAATGATAAAAGTACCTAAATATGGAATAGACCCCCAAATATATAAACTTTAAACATCATCAGAATACTACCTTAACTTAAATGAGATTCATCAAAAGCTTTGGTATAACATTCTTATGTCCTTATTAGGAACGCAAATTATTTGCAAAAATCACAAATCCAGGTGTCAGATTCTGGTCGAGTGCAGTCATTATATGCTCAGAGTCCACACATGAGGCACTTGATCCATGTTTCCCCATGAGTATCATTCGAAAACAGCAAGCCGCAAAAAATACAAGCCGAATTTCCAGAGTCTGGAGCTATATTTCCTATCAAAGCCCTGGACTCACTGTCAGTATCAAACAACACAATCTCCTCATCATCTGAATCTGACTTAATAATTTTTTTTGCCTTTTTCCCTGTTGATTTCTATTCGTTTTCTTTTTGATTCTTGTTCTTTGCCAGTTTATTTCCCTTTTTTTTTTCTTGCTTCTTCCTATCAGATCACTCTAGTTTCAATTATGGAATAGTCCATAATTGGGTACTATAATCAGTCCATGTTTGGATTTTCCAAGGACATCAAACTGACATTCATATTGGTATATTTAAGAAAGTAATACAATCAAATATCGTTAAAGCCTACAAAAGAACAGGTAAACTATCTCTAAAAGTTATAAAAATAACACTGCGTAGAGTTTTGTAAGAAAAATACGTCCTTTTTGCATATCTTAGAAAATTATGTGGCAGCGACAAACCAAAACACACAACGACCAGAGAGTTCGCTCGATTGGTGCGGAACAACTTGTACGCGCCGATGGAGATAGAAAGATAGAAACAAACACTGTTTTTTGCGTGGGAGTTTCAGTTTGAGCTAATTGCTGATATTACATATTAGAGATACTATCCCATATTTGTTCACTTTCCTCTACTAATATCCCTCTATACTATGACATACACAAATGTATATCAATTGGCAAAGAATTTTATATTGTGTTTCTGATTTCACTAAGAAATAGTATATCTTTTGTTTATTTAATTTTAATGAATTTTGTGACATTTTGTAATTGTCTTCACGACACGATTGTAGCTCATGTGCAATACAAAAGAGATGATGACATATTATTTATATGAAATATCCTTAATATATTTTGTAAAATCAATTATAAATGTAATATCAATATAAATCGTCGTCTATTTTCTTCTTCTATACTTCAAGAACATTTGAGCGTAATCATTATTATTATTACTATCCATACACATATAAATGTACATGTTGTAGTGTATAAAAACAAGTCTGATGTCGAATCTCCCAAAAAAAACTCCATCAAGTGTACACATACATAGTACGCCCGTGGTTCAGCGGAGCCATGGGGGTGTTGTGGTGGCGAGGTGGTGAGGTGTGTTGAGGGGTGCGCGCAGGTGCTGATGGGCGCCGCGTCGAAGGGCATCATCCAGCGCGGGCACCAGCACGACGCGGCCGTGTACAGCGCGCCCTACGCGCGCAACCCCTTCGACCACGTGTCCGACCGCGACATCGACGACTACCGGCGCGCCGTCGAGCGCACGCGCCGCCGCGACGCCCGCGCCGACGGTAACACGCGCACGCACACACGCACGCACACACGCCTATTGCACCATTCGGTCAATGTTCGTGTTTGCTGCTTGCTAAATTATACTTTCAATCTTAACTTGGATCCCCCGTCCGTCGAAAATCAACCGAGCACAATCAGCAATCAATAATATTTACCTACTACGAGTACATATATAAGTAATTTGACCGTCGTCGCATTTCCAGACGACACGGACCTGTCCGAGTCGGAGGCGGTGAGCGCGGCGCAGGTGACGTCGCCGGCCAGCGCGCCCTCCGAGACCGAGGAGGAGTCGCGCGACGGTCAGCCACCACATCTTTGTACCGCTTCCTACTGCCACCGCTGGCTGCGGGGAAAAATATGGATTTTTTATATACTCGTCTTGACATGACTATACATAAGAGAGCGAGAGACAGTGAGAAAAAGTGATAAATGTGGAAGAAATACACCAAGTGTATGAGAATAGAAATATGCGGCACTCGGTGCTCTCTGCTCACTCTGCTTGAATACTATTGTTTTGACTATTATTAAAATAAAACAAAGCTTCGACTTCCAAGGGAGGCAGTTAGTTCAAAAACGTTTTTATAACATAAATATTTCCCGCAGCAGAATGATGGTATCCCCTCGACACAGCACGCTACTGCGTATGGCTGGGGTTAGCTGATTGTAGCACTTGACACGTATGTATGTATTTATAAATATGTATGTCTATCGGTTTCAGAGCATCGCGTCCTGAGAATAGAGACCAAACAAGTGCCTGTCCGCAGCCAGCCGGAGGTGGTGATGAGCGACGGTGAGTGCTTCTCATGACATCTCATCACCTCATATCACATCAGGCGTCAATTCCAACCCACAATTCTGACACATCCCTATTCATTCCCCAATGCCAATAGCGGAATGCCCTTATTTTTATCTCGTGTTCTAATCTATACTATCTGTGAACACGCCCTTATGTTAAAATGTTCATAATCTACCATAGAACTCACTATAGAACAGACTTTAAAATTGTCTTTGTTACTTGGGAGACGATCGAATAAAAGTGCCAGCTATGGGCAGTTAGCAACTTACACGTTGCAAGTTTAAAGGACGTGTACAAATTGCGGGTAATTATAAATATATCCCACTGCTGGGCATGTTTAAATTAAAATCCATCACCCATAACTTCCTTCACCGTCTCCCCCTTTTTTGTGGGAACTCAGAGGGAATCCAACCCAGACCATACTCCTCCTCGACTCTGCTCTCTCCTCTCTCCCTCTACATCAACTTCTATCATTCAAGAATGACCACCACCAACATATGATATAAATAATTATATTTTTTGAGTAGTTCTCAAGTCTATTTTGTATTTTTTAGAGTTTTTGCAACCGATCTGCATGTAGTTTTTTCTCTTTTCCTATGACGTGCATGTTTGATGATAGTTGAAGATAAAAAACATTTCTTGCTAGTACCCTATGTACATTCCACTTGCAAGGAAAGTATTGAAATTCTCTTGTATATAGTGAGTTTCGTGCATTGGTTTATTTTGTATTTGAGTTTTGAATATTGCGCTAGTTGGTGATTTTAATTATTATTGTTACTATCTTTTCGGCATTGCTTGAAGCGCTCCTAAGACAGTTACGTTTGTCGTACAAATATTGCCAACGTGAGTCATTTTGGAACTACAAAGGGCAGGGGAGGAGATTATAACAAAAGCGATTGCATATGAAAGGTATCAAAATCACGAGTGACCTAGCGAAGCCTCGCTGTAAGGTCTCCCTTTCACAAGCCCCCTAACAGTTCTAAGGGATCTACAATAGACCTATTATAGCTTTAAAGAATAAAGCCTTATATACATTTGTTGCAATATGGAAAGCGTAATGAATTATCCGTACAAGATGATAAGAAATTATCGTAGGTACTGGGGCAGATTCATAACACAACTAACGCCATCTCTTGGTGGATGTTGTAACTATTACTACATTAAACTTTAACAGTCTTAAGGACCTTCATGCTTTGCCGAATCCATGAAACCTTATTCTTGAAACATTCCTTAGTTTTGTAAGAGAATACTATTGTTGACCACAGAACGGATATATTGTAGAAATGGCTTTTTAGACTTTTATTGTATAGTTATTTCTCGAGACAACCGGCTCACTGAAGCCGGTTATTTGGAAGGAGATTATCCGGCCTTTCGTTGGTTCGTTTCATTATAATAAATGACGTCCGAATTGTAAAATTTACGATTATTAAAAACATTTTTTCTGTAGCTAAACATGCTCTGTATCAGGGTGACTATTCCAAGATACGAATTGTTATAAGATTTCTATTACAATATGTTAAGAAAAACAGCTGAAAGAAAAATATGGTTCCCAAGCTACAAAAACCCATGAAAACAAACAATAATTGCCATATATATCTATACTATTATCTGTTCTATGGTTCCCTATGAGGGCGTGTGTGCCAAGTGCACGGAGACACGTGTCTGCGCGCCCCGAGACACGTGTCTATGTGCCCCGCGACAAGTGCCCCTTGTGTCTGACGCATGCATTCTTCCCCATGTCCCCATGTAGTGGACACGACAGATTTCTTGGCAGCCGAGCGGGAGCACGCCGATCGCACCCGAGGTTTGTGTCTCTATAGACTTTTCTAGAATTTCTTATATTTATTTATATAAACTTCATTTTTAACCTAAGGACAAAGGGTGGAGTAATTAATGTCTAATGGCATTCTCTACTAATCACTCCAGGATATCATCACGTCAGGTCTGTTACGGGTTAAGCAGAGAGCACCGAAGATCATACCTCTGTCCGTACAGGCGTCAAATGCTTCTTCTATAATTTTATATTCTTCTGTTAGGTTAACTGTGGCTATCGCTCATTTGCAACGAGAGTGCAATATGTCAAAATCACTTTCAGAAAACAGTTTCTATCAGAAAGTTTGAAATCATAATTGTTGTATGACTTATAGACTATTCTATGTAAATATTGTAATAGTCATAGAATAATTATCATTTCAAGCTTACTGATCTTTTTTCTGACAGAGAGTGTTATTGAGTTATTACTCTCTAGTCGCAAATGAGCGGTACTATCTGTGTGGTGAATTTAAATTGACACAATGTTATTATAATTCTTACTGTTATATCGTCAAGAACTTTAAGCAAGTCACACGTGTAAGGGTAGATGTGGCACTTGTTGCCCTCTACCTATCCTGCAAACAGTCTGACGTGTTGATATAGTAAAAGTAATGATGATGATGTATAAAATTGAAAGTGTTCCAATGTTACGAATGAAATTATGAAAATTTTACTCGATATTAAGATACATTTTGAAAATTTCTTATTGGAAATAGATTCACTTCTATGCACGACGTTATTCCGCACCATGCTTGTGCATTTACTCTGCTGCATTGTGAGTGCACCCGGCATGATATTGGCTAATATGCAAATGCATGTAGCGACACACATCCATGTAACTGAACAAACAATATGGTATATATAGTTGCAGATATATAATTGTCTATTAATACAACACGTGTATATAAAATGTGATATATCTTAATTTATTGTATATAACGCATGAAACACATAATATGTATATACGCATATGTTTGTATGTATATACATATAAACTTTAAGACACTATCGGAGCTACAGACCTCGTCCGTAAATATTTTTAATTCACTATCAATATGTTGTAATACGAACGAAATCTCCACAACGGTACTGTTGATTGATGTCGAATTACCGATTCCAAATACCAAAGCGGATTTAGAACGCGACGAACAACAGCAACAGTTACAACAACAACAGTCTGTTGCGCATCAACAACAAGAGGTACCGCCGCGCGACCCCAACCTGCTGTCGGACGACGAGGTGTTCTTGGACTCGGCGGCCTCCTCTACGACCACCTCGGCGCTCCTCGACGTCAAGCCGGTGGTGGTCAGAATGCAATACGTGGCCAAAGGTACACTTTATTGGGTAGCGGTAGGCTTAGGTGCAGAGGGGGTGGGGTATGAAATGGAGGGGTTCAGAAAGAAAGTGGTGTATCAGACGGAAAAACAATGGAGATGATTAGATGAGTAAGGTGATGTAGGAAGAAAAAGAAGAAGATATAGTGTAAGCACAGCCTGATTGATAGCTATTTCAGCTCTTGTGCGATATGTGTTGGGTTAGAGAGGGAGAAATGGTGTGAGAATGGAAATATAAAATAATGGACGGAATGACGTGGGAGTTCGAGGACAGCATAAAGATAGAATTGGTGTTAGAAAGAGAACACATTAGAAAGATCTGTTTAAAAATAAAAGCCTATAAAAGCGATAATTTGTATTTATGTGTTGTTAAGCGAATAAAATGAATCATTACAATTTGAATACTGTTAGTGAAGAATGAATCTCAATAGTGATGAGCAATACTGATAAGTTGCTAGCACAACGATAAGAAAAGAAAGATGAGACGAAAGCGATGGAAGGGTAAGGATTGTGAGATTTGGACTGCAGGTGAGATATTACTATACTGCTTGATATGGATATTTATATAATAGTGAATGATATATATTATGATCAAGTGCTGAATGAAGTAGTTAATGATTGTGTTTGTGTGCGTTTGCGTGTATGCTTGTGTGTGTGTTGTGCTATTTTATTGCTGTCTGTGGCATTTCACCCGCTTTTTAGTCATTTGGTTAGTCGTTAATCAGTCGGTTGGTTCGGCATCCTTGTATCGATAAACTTCGTCGTTGCGTTGATTTTTGTAGTTGTAAATCTTTTGGCGTTTTTGGGAAAATCCTTCAGAGGGTATTTCAGCGTGGGACGAAATTGTAACACACGATTTATGTTATCATCATTCCCTTTATTGAAGGTGACGGGATCATTATCGATACTCACTTGGATCAATTGGTATCAGATCATGCGGTGATCGTCATTGTTCACAAGTTCATATATTTGTCTCTCCATCGTTGTCGTAGAGATTTCTTAGGCTGTTTGTAGGTATAATATGATATCTTAGGATATCTGCACACTCGGCCATCTGATCCCAAAGTAAGCGTCAAGAGAGCTCGTGTTGTGGTAACCAAAGGGCTGATAAAATATATGTACACATATAAATGTATACGAGTAACATTCTGTTATTATTATTGGTATTCATGTTATGTTTTTACGAAGTCGTTTATGTAACCTACGTAGATTGTAATCATGTTTAAGTATACGTACATCTAGGTGAAGCATTTTCACTGTTATATATACTGTAGGAAGAATCAATACTTTTTAACACATAATAATACTCTACAACACATATTTATCTTTCCACGATTAAAGAAGTCTCTTAATAATGTGAAAAGGATACATTCTCATTCTAACCACTTATACCAATATAACTCTTGATAGTGCCGTATCCCCTACTAACAATATTCCCCCACTGACAGGTAAACAGCAAATTGGTAAAGAAGCGTGCACCTCCAACGATAGGTCAACTCGTAAATACTCCCGAAGTCTCAAATTCGATGCTGTAAAATCCAAATACGAAAACGTACAAAATCCTAAATGCAAAATTAGTTTGAGTTCCAAATTGTTTGTAACTGATGATGAAAATAAGTGCAATCTTAAAGAAGATGTCATAGGAAAGGGTGCTTCGACGTTCTACAATTCTAGTAATCACAGCAGTAGGTCCAGTCTCTGTTCAGTGCAGTCTATAGAATGGGATAGGGGTAAATCAAACTTTGGGTATTGTACAAGATCCTTACCACGACAAAGAGCTAGAAGAATTCAAAACAACTTATACAGAACTCAATCTCATAGTGGATTTATCAATTCTGTCAAGGAGTCCGAGCCAACTCACTTCCACGTACCAAAGTGTAACTCGTGTGGCGCCATCAGTAACTCTTACGCGTGGGAAGTGCTCAAAAACAAAACCAACCTTATCACAAATCAACAAGGCTCATTGTACTTTACAGCCGACGATATAAGTCAGAAATGTTTGCGAGAAACGCAAATCGTAGCCGATGTAGTTCAAGTTAAAGAGATTTACATACCAGTGTTTCATTTGCCTAAAGTACAAACCGCCGAGTTCGTAGATTGCCAAGAATTCAACGAAGATAATTACATTGATGGTATCAACAATAGTTTTTCATCAAACAATCAAACAGTCATTGAATGTAATGAAGTACACGATGACAAGCTTGTCGCAAAACTTGAGAATGCTATTGTAATTTCAAATATAAATCTAGAAACTGACACGAGCGTAGATACAACTTGTCAAGATACAATGGTTTATAAGGCGGTTTCCGTGCGTAAACACAGGAAAGAGATAGATGTTAACGAAGCACAACTTCCACGTAACGATACTGGTAGCAAAGACTCCGTGGAAGGCGAATACCACAGTTTCAAGGAGGATATGGATTTCGAACACGCTGTATATGATAGTCCCGTAAAAGAATTGGTCGAGAAGGATATAAGGGATTATTCAGTGCCAATAAACTGTTACTGTGAAGATTATACTAAGAAAGATTTGAGTCCGAGAAAATCGCCGCAGAAACGCATTGAAATATCCAAGTTAGGCGTTTTGGATCCAATTCTGGAAGAGTCGAAAAGTTCGTACGGCGATCAGTCTTCTAACGAGAGTAGTAAAAATTCCGATTCGATAACAGAAAATATTAAAGTTGAATCTTCTGTGAAGGCTTATATAGTTGAGAAAATTGATGCTGAATTTAGTATAGAAGAAGCGGGAACTGTAGATTCGTCATTAGATTTTGCAAATCAATATTTTATTAATGAACCTTTATCAGTTGATGTAAACAGTACAAATGAAAAACATGTCACTGGTTTAGGAACCAATGAAATAAAAGATGAAAAAAGCATAAATGTAGATGATTCAAATGAAAATGGAAATATATTTGGTCCAGCTGTCGATCCAATTCCCAGTGATGTATGCGAGGATAAAGATATTGAAATTCAACCAAAGCTCATTTGCAATGAGACCGAAGATAGATTGACCACAGAAATTAGTTTAGCGAGTTCTGGAAACGGGACGAGTTTCAGTTCGACCATAGAATTTGAAAAACTGGAAATAGTTACTGATATTATATTAATTTTATTAAATAGAATCGATTATGATTGCCCTGAAATTACCACTATTGATTCGTTAGAAGTAAATAACGTAGATATTACAACTTGTGTGATTATTAGTGATAATTTAAAAGAGACAGACAATGAAGACGATTCATTTAATTCAATTAATGACCAAGTTAACGATGCGGTAAGTTTTTCCATAACACAAATTATCAAAGCCCTTGATGGTACTGAGCGCAATGGTAATTTAAACGAAACTGCGTCGACCACCGCAAGCAATTCTCACCTTTATAATTCCGTGAAAATAGCAGAAGCCATATTATATTTCTTGTTTGATAGAGCTGTTTTTCTTTGCACAAACAAAAGCAAGTTAAAAAACGATAGAAAATGTAAGAATGTTGTAACTGTTGTAGATGACGAAGACATATTGTTCACGGCTGTACCTCTATGGCCCGATTCGGTAATCTTTGACTGCGTGGAAGATGTTACAATGGGGACTAATAAATTTCCAGCGATAAAGAACGATGAAGGTTGCCATGATGCCGATGAGAGTTTTATTACCGTTTCCAATTATACCGAATTCGAAAGTAGCAACATTGAGGAAATCGAAAAGGATGACTTTGTTCATGATTCAGTTGGGACATCATTTTTTGACACTGAATTGTGTGAAGACAATGTGACTAATGACGTTGCCGACGATAGTCATAACACAACGTTCGTCCTGGATTCGAATCAAGAAACAATGAACACTGCCTTCGTCGAAACATCAGAGTTTTACAGTCGATCGTCATCACCACAAAGGGATGACGTGTTGGACATGTGTACCGAATCGCCCATAAAACGCCCGAGCGGTGCCTACATCTACGACGATCTGAGCGTCCTATATGAGAAGGACAGCACGATAATGGGCTCGCCTTTCATGAAACGTGCACCCATCATATCCATGTCGCAGACCGTGCACAGCGGGGGCATCAAATACTGGTTGTCGTTCGACGATACGTACACAGAGGGAGACGAAAATACGTTTCAGAAGCGCACGAGACGCGTGAAGGGTGTGGACATCCCGAGCTTCGTAGTCGTGGATTTTGATGGTACGAATAGCAAAATCGACAGGCATAGAGCTGTGCTGCTAGATGCGAGGAACAATAGCGACAGTTTCCATGAAGCGGCGTCGACATCCTTCAAAACGTGCGATTCTGAACACTACGTTTCAGAAACGGATAGCAAGGAAGGACGGGGTGAGAGGATGTTGTATGATACGCGTAAGGATATCCGCAGTACGAGAAGGATGTACTCTAGCTGGCC